>JAQIWI010000932.1:0-20669 GCA_034698825.1 Deuterosminthurus bicinctus | reverse complement strand
GAGGAGGAGGAGGAAAGAGTCATTTCGCAGTGAGTTGGAAGTGAAGATCTCGGCATGGAAATCGAGTGAAAGTGCCAGATCTAACTCTTCCAGCTCACAGAGATTGACTATAAACCGCCACCGGTTAGTCCACAAGCGTGACCAACGCCAACGTTTCCTTTCATTGTGTCTGCTGCAATTGCTATTATTGCTACTGCTACTGCTGCTGTTGCTGCTACTGTTGCTGCTGCTGCTGCTCGTCCAGGACTTGTATTTTAAGACAGTGGTTCATGGACTAAGTGGAGAAGTAGTCTTGTCACTTTGATTTAAAGTGAGATTCAACTTCTCCAACTTATTTCTGCCACTACTATCATCATGAATGCATCTGCGGGAAGGGAAGGAATCATGGTTGCGAGGGATTATTTTGCAAGGATCTTGTGTGTTGACACCATCATCAAAACCAGCTGAATATTTTTTTTACTGTGAAACTAGTTGAAATATTTATACGGGAAACATAATGGCTTGTCTCATACTTTGTAATTGCACATTTGATTATTTATTGTAGTGACATGAAACTAACTAATAATAATATTGCTAAGGTGAATAAAGCCTCTCTGTACGCATATTTGAAAATGGTTTTTTCTGATCTTTTTTTAGTATCCGTTGGCGTTCTTGCTCAAGGGATGACTTATTATTTGTTAGTCCCATTCATATAACATAGGAAGGGTGGAGTATAGAAATAGAGGACTTGCGAATTGATTAGTGTGTACGTTAGTTATAGTTGGCCATGGCCATTGGCATATGAGCATACAAGAATGAAAGTGATAGAGTTTGCTTGAGACTCGTGTGTGGGAGGGTGGTGGTCCATTGTTGACAAAAGCGGGACGAGAAGTGTGGCTTTATCCGCAGTGAGAGTCTCTTATCTTGTCTACCTCCCCTCCTGTCACAGTTTTGTCATAAAAAAAAGAACTCTCTTGGTGATCCCATGAGAAGGATTGATAAAGAGTGTGGGACACATGGGGAGGATATGAGCACCTTGCTTTTGTGTACAAAGGATACACACACCGTTTTTTTCTACCTCGCTGTCGTACAGGGGATTTGCAAGTAAGCAATGAGCATGGCAGTTATATTGTAAGATATAGAAGGGTCATGTGATGAATTTATGAGAGTGCTGGATGTATTATTGTGAGGAGGTTGGTTTTTTGGGACGTGCGAAAAAGTTGAGTGGAGATAATACTGGACGCCTAATCTGCTGATAATGCCTCACCTGGCGCCATCAGGGTCCACTCCAGGGTGACACATGCACGGCGTATTACTCACTCACTATACTTTGCAATTAGAATGACGTACAGAGTTGCACAACTAAATGTACTTGAAGCATAATCATAATTAATTTGAAGTTGCTTTCGATTGGAATTTATTATTACTCTTGGTTGCATAATTTTTATTGCTGAGGAAAGCGAATAATGTTGCAGATGACGGTAGGATTTAACTTTCACTTGGAGTGAAAGCAGCTGGGTCATCAGCGTGGTGCTCAATGGCTTGATGAATATGAGGATGAAATTCAAGTTGAAAAGTTATAATTTTGTTTAATGAAGAAGAATACAATAAAGTTTATTACTTTCTACAGATATTTGAGATTGACCGAGAATGCATCTCAGCCTTGGTCACTTTCGAGCATTTGAACCTGATGTGCCGGAATGATAAAGTACCCTCACCGACGCATCTACCCCACCCGTGAGCATTGTGGATTGAATGAGGACGTTAATGTTTAGCTCATATGATTTATTTCATGTGATGTTTATTTGGTTAAAGGGAAAACCGGGGCGGACGACATGTGGTCCCGACTGATAACATAAAATCCATCCCGTTTGCTTTTGAACTGAATCGGATTCTTCCTAAGAGTCAACAGTCGGAGATCTTGCTGTCTGTTTTCAATCAAGGTGAGAGTCTGGTGCATTTGGATTAGACTTGTTATGCGGGGTGGGTGGGATACGCTCGTGTTTTTAATAATTTGTAATGTAATATGCCTGATGATTTTCCAATGTAGACCTGTCTGTGAGTTTCCCTGTGAACCCGAATCATGAGCTGTCCAACTATTGTGACCAAGCAAATCGCACTCTGTATGAAGCTTGGAGCCAGAATGTATCCAGACTACACGACCGGGAGGTTTTGCTGGCGGAGGATGAACATGAGACAATCCTGAACTTGTTGATTGGGCGGGAGCGTGTGGCGGATGTATCCGAGTTACCCATCGTCCATAGGACCATTTCCAGTAAAATTCTTTATGATGTGGATGTGAATGAAGGTAGCGTGTGTGCGGTTTGTAATTAGTAATAATCTGTTTTGACGACAGATGCTCCGGTACCAAAGTGGCGCTGCTTTATCAAAGGAATCACTCACACACATGTAATAGTGACGCTTATGCCAGCCTCCTACCATGACGTGAAAATTCTCATGCTGTCCCATGACAACTTGGCCCATGCGATGGAAGGGGATGCCGCTAGTCGTTCTGTCAGTTTGCTCCAGGAGAGCGTTTTCAAGGACGTTGACGAGAAGCCGCTGGAGACGCCGACAAATACAGAAAGAAGTTTTGATTTGCCTTTGAACAATGGCGAAGGGATTCCCATGACGAGCACCCCAATTCAAACTGTGAGCCATGAAGGTGATGGAACTGAGGGAGGGGATGATGTTGGGATACACAGTGGACCAACAACCAAGACGGAAGGGACTCTTGCAGGGAGGAAACGAAGTCGTGTCAAGTCCGGAGGAGAGTCTGGTCCATTGGCCAAGAGGCTGAATAGGAAAAACTCATTTAAAAATGCCTTCAGGTTTCGTGTCGGCTCCATGGACACGAACTGGAAGAATCATAATAATGTTCATCAGAGATCCAGAACCAAGTCAGCGGACGATAAGCATTTGGTAGATGATTCCTTGCCTTCTCCGCTTTATAGAGACTGCTCCAGGGATGGGAATGATGAACAGCTGAGCTACTCTGGTAGATGCATGGACTCTGCGAGTCAAAGTGAAAGTCATTTGTTTCTTTTTCCGGATAATCACGTCCCGAAATATGGCTCCATTACTCTGCCTGTCTTTTGCTATGAGTGTTCGTTGAATAAGTTGATCGAGCATGTGATTCGGAGGAGTGCGTCCTGCAAGCATGATTTGTATTTGGATCGACGACGTGTGGGAGCAGAGTCTCCGACAGGGGAGACTGAAGCTGGGACAGAGGATACAAATGCAACAGATGACAATGAGGAAGGAAGTAAACCGAGGAAGTTGGAAAGTCCCAAGGTTGAGGAGTCGGATCCAAGTACAAGTGAGTATTTTAATTGTTTTTGTTAGCATTCAATTGTATTGAGTTAACGTGTGTGTGTATGCCCGCTTTTGCAGTAAGCTCCAAGTTGTTGAAGAAGCATTGTTCAACACTGGAACTTGCCTGGACTAAGTCCTACATTCATGGGCTATTTGAAAGCCTTCAGAATGGCTATTTTATTCATCACAAGGATATTAATGTGGCCATGACAATGTGCCAAAGATTTCAAGTGGACGTCGACTTGACGGAGTTCATCACGGTGAGTTTGTTGGACGTGTAATTCAAGTACTAATTATGAGTTTGGGTAAAATGGCAATGGTTTGGTAATTGTTTGATTTGATTTGTAGACAATATGTGGACACTTCAGAACTGTGAAACAGAAGGAAGGTGCAGAAGGAGGAAAGACGGGTACTAATCCAAACGCACCAAACACCTCACAAGGATCCCGAAAGCCTGCGGCTGTGATTTGTAGGGACATGACGGCAGTGCATGGATTCATAAAGAAACGCTTCCGACATGATCTCCTCCTCACGTTCGATGGAGTGACTGACCAAGCGGATGTATTTTATTTCAAACTTAATGAGAATCAGTTTGAGATGGTAAGTTACCTCAGCGATTTTGGATTTATTTTATTTGGGGTTACTAAAATAAAGGCTATAGAAATAAAAAAAATAGGGCTGTTGTAGGGATGTATAGAGATATGAGTACAAAGTTTATTTATATGTTGTTGAATGTAATGTAATTGGTTTATAAATGTTATGACGATGAAGAAGAGCTGCTGTTCGGATCGACCGCAGTGGAAGGATAAAGTGGACACTGTCCTGTCAAAGGTATTCGATGATCTAATTAAGTGTAGTAGTCTGCTGCTGGTTTCCATTATTGTTTTTTCTTCTGTTGTTTGTGTAGTTTATTTTTTTTCTCACCCCTTCAAAATTGATTGCTGCTATGCGTTGCTGTTGTTGTTGGTGTTGATAAAGAAACTAAAACAAAACAAACATTGTAGGTGTAGCAGTAGGCTAATTTCTTTTCTCAGTTTGTAGTATAGTTGTACTAATGTGTATTAGCTTTTACACATAGCAATTATTTTTAGTGTAATTAATTATTATGACTTGTTGAGCCTGTGAGAATATCTAATTGTTTGCACGTGAACCTAATGGTCTCACATGACGAAGTCATATTATTGTTGTTGGACTCTTGGCTTCACACAGTTACCACAACAATCACAAGGTGAATGGGAATGTAGTAGGAGTCTGTGGTGAAAAGGGATTGATGAGATGTTGGTAATTTTCAGAAGTAATCATTTGTTTTCGCTGGTATGTATATAAGTAGGTACATGTTGACTTGATTCTGCCGTATTTATCTTTGCCCTGCTCAGTTCACTGCTTCGTATACTGATGAATGATGTTTGAATTGCGAGTTCCGGAGTTGTTGTTCTCTATGTGTAGCCTGAGGTTTGATCTCAGGTGAGCCTTAGGAAGGGCGGTTGTTAATTTTGAGCTTGATGTATTTGTTGTAGGAAAATGCTCCCAGCGTGCCTGATTCGTCCAAGAACACATCCGAGTTTGATGAAGTGGAATCACTCACTGTCAAAGCGGAGTCTGCCTGTTCGGATGCATTAAGAGCACCGTCCAAGGAGGATGTGTCCCGGTCACCAGATTTTGGAAGTAGTGAGCTGTTGTATGTGCCGGATTTCATTGTGCAGACAATGGAAGATGGGTGAGTATAGGAAGTTGAAATAATTTTTGCTTGCCGAGAGGAATTGACTTTAATTGCTTGGGTTATTACAGATCGGAATTGGAGCATGACTCAAGCAGTCCAGTCCCTTTGTTTCTGTACCTGACGTGCTGCTTCAAGTATAAGGATTTCACCAGCAGCTTTGTTATTCATGATGTTCCCACGTGCTTGGGTAAATGCCTCTGATTGATTTAAAAAAAAAATATCTTTGAAAAAATACATTAAGATGCAATGAAATGTGGGTTTAATCGGCCTATGATTTGTTCCTTTAGATGAATTCCCGTACCAAGTGAAAGAGGTGTTGGCAGGGGATGAAGTGGATCCGTCTGAAATTAGTGTTACAGCTCAGTTTGTTTTCCTCACGGTTCCACCAGAAATGGAAGAAGTGGAGAAGGGCCTGGGTATACCAACTAGTCGACGAACAATTTCAGTTTGCAGCACGTCCTCATTACCAAACTCGAAGGAAGAAATCCCATCTTTGTTATTCGATGGTGCTGCCTCTATTGAGTGAGTGTGGAGCGTGACAAATAATTTGTGTTTTTTCTGCCATGAATTATTGTTTTCAATGTGTTTTTGTGTTGTTTACTTGAGGCCGGAGAAGATTGCAAAAATGTACCCGAGTTTACCAACAACGCAGCTGCTTGCTGTGAAAAAGACTGTGGACGATGTAAGTGTAAAGATGCGAGGTGTGATTGGTGGTAAAGGAGCGTCAAGGAATGGATATTATTACATGACTTTAATGCAGGTGAAATGGCTGCTGCGTGATGAGGTGACTTCGTTTCGATGGGAAGCGGAGCCACTGACTGAGAACACGCTAGACTTGGTCTCTCAACATGTTCAACGCTCTGCGGGGAAAAACGGCTGCCAGCTGCATGTCATGCCTTTGACATTCGTGAATAATTCATATCCTTTGGGATTCGAGAAGTTTAAGGATGTGAGTGCTTTGAAAGGGATTATTTTTTTTGGGCATGGTTCATGGAAGTATGAAATGGATTTTGACAGAGATTCAGAAGTCTGACTGTGGAGGGGTTCCGGTTGAAGGAAGAAGGGAACTGGTTCTATTTGGTTTGCACTTCCAAGTCCTCCCTGCCTAGAGTTGGCTACGATGACCTAGAAAATGTGGAGAGGGGCTTTGTGGGAGGCATAGCGGGGTCAAAGGATCTCATAACGGAAGACATGCTACGGGAAAGTGTGCGCAGACGGACGCTAACTGCATGCAATAGTGATGGCGAAGATGCGGAAGAAATTATGGAAATGCGAGAATTTTGCGACCAAAATAACGACCGCATTAGTAAGCCTCTGCGGAAGATCTCTGTTGCAAACGGGAACCAAGTGCTGAGCAAAGCGTCTAGTCTTGAGAATTTGGTGGCTCATCAGGATTGTGATATAAAAGCGGACTGTACTACTGAGCCTCAGCGCGGCCACCGAGTCTTCTTAGCTACACCAAGTCAAATGAGTGAGATTTCCAGTCTCGTTGGGAGCGTGATAACGAATGAGGAAGGTATGGACAGAATGAAGATTTCCCTACACTATGTGGATTTTCGTGCAAATCTCATGCTCGTACTTATTGTGCTATAGGTTACGATGGTGATGGGAGCGATTCGGGTGGGGATGATGATGTTCATAGTGAATTGGAGTCCGCAAAGCCAAAGCTGCCTCCATTTTGGATGATTTTCCAGCTGAATGCTGAGCAAATGATGATGTATTTTCACTGCAGGTGCGATTATTTTGAGATAAAAGATTGAGGATTTTCCCCCGAAATATTCATCTTATTTTTTCTGTAGGTACAACGAAGACGATTTGACCATCTACAAGTTTTCGAATCAGCTGAGAGAGAAGATATTTGGGATCTGTGTCAAGCTGAGGAAGTAAGTTGAGATGAGAATGTAACCCTTTGTTGCGTAAATTAAAAATTTGGACGGATGTTTCGAAGTTGAATTGAATTTTTAAAAATTTAATTTATTTTTTCAGAATCGTGAATCAAGACTTACTCCTCCAGCAACTGGATGATACGAGACAGTGCAGTCCTTTGCTGGAACCTGACAATGAGGAGGTGGACATGTGGGAAGGTCGGGAGGTTTCCCTGTCTGCGCCACCTCCGTCCATCCCGCCGAGTCATTCTGAAGGTTTGATATAATATAATTTAATAAAGCTTAATTTATATTACTGTCAAAATATCCAATAATAAATGTTTCAGATACAGACTTTGACTATGTTTCACAAGCAACTGAAAGTGCAGCAGACTTTACACCAGGCACATTCAGCTGCAATGTGGTTTGGCAAACGAAATTCACTTTGCATTCAAGATTGCGAACTGGGCCTGGGAAGTCGCTTCTCTCTCGAGGGATTCAGGTGAGTGGGTGAATGAATTGACTGGTGTCTTGATTGTAAATGATTGTTCTTCTTACGTATGTAGACATTGCAAGCAACACTGATTCCTTTCGAAGTGACCAACAGGAAGAATATGTTTGTTTACAAAGACAGCGGTGGGAATGTGTTCTATTTGAGGTATGGCATTCTTATGAATTCGTATGAAGTGTCCATTTTTCAACTGGCTCAACATATTTCCTGACGTCCTTTCAGACTTTATCGAATGCAAGAACCTTCTGCAAGCGCTAGTCCAAATTTTTCTGACTATTTCAAATCGGACTCTCAGTCAGATAGTCGGCGATTGGATTTAGAAGATCCTTTAATGGTAACGTTAGCACTGAAGCTATGCTATTTTTCTTACTTAGTTTACATTTCATCGCGATTGATAAATAAAATTCTTGTCCCGTCTACAGGAAAGTCGCTTTACATTCAGCACGATGAAGGATCATGCAAACTTGGAACTTCCCGGAGGTCGAACATATTCTGAGGATGTCGTGTTACTCCAAGTTCATGGAATTACCGAAGCAGGTCCAGAAATTAAGGAGCAGCTAGTACAATCCCTGCGAAACAAACTGGACGACTCGGTGCTGGACATCCTGTCTGTGACTCTTGATCGAAATCCTCACTGCAAACTGACCCCAGAAGATGTCCACTTCATCCAGAAGCCTTTCACTCCTCCAGATGTGATATTAAAAGTGCGTTATTTTGCGTTATTGAAGGAATCGGGAGGGAGAGGTATCAGTGGGATCTAGTTGAAATGAATGAATTCAAAATATTTTTTACAGTATGCCCTGAGTCCTTATGCAACCCAGTACCTGGCGGCTTTTTCGTACTACTTACACCAGAATCTACTGCAATTTTTACATATTCCAAAGTACACGGATTTCAGACCTGAGAATCATTTCCAAGTAAGATTGGATGATGATGATGATGATGATGAAAGTCCAGGTGTTCTTTTCATTGCACTGACTAACTGAGAGTGTATTTGTTTGATAGGATTACTCAAGATATGGTGAAGAACGGAACGAGTGCACAGAACGAAACATTTACATGTACATTCAGAGTCCTGGAGGGACAGGGAACAGAGGGATTGCCTGTTTGGCAATTACGCTCATTGACAGCAAGGACACCGTGATCCGTGTTCCTGAGGCTTGTCGCCCTTGTGTAGATTCTCATAAACGAGTCTTCTCTATGGACGAACTGATACAAATGACTGCTACCGATGAAATCCCTGCTGGTCAGTGTCTTTTCATAAATTTCTCGGTCATTTTTTTGGTCTTGGTTTGTAAACCTGTAAACTTTTTTGCGCAGAGGCAACATTTGCAGATGTGTCGCTAGAGCTACGGATGTGGAAACAAGGTCGAATTAACGTGGATCTCCTCAAAACCTATTTTTCGACGGCTATAAAGCATTGCATGTGGGACCTACTGATGGAGTTTTATTTTCTCACCGCCCCTCTCTCCACCAATTTGACTGCAAGGTCTGAAGTTGTGTCCGCATCCGAACCCACGACGCCAAGTGAGTTCCTTTTCAAATTTATTTGGATGATAATCTTTGAAGATGACGTGAGAAAACTGTGAGAATTAAGGCCATTTCATGGGAGGATTTAACTCAAGCATGAATTGAAGCGTGAAGTCACTAAGGGCAGACATTATACAGCATGTCGGGATTAAAAGCATGCGGAAGGTGTTCACATGGGGATAATATTGCTAAAGATATACGCGCATGGTTTTCCATATGCAGTGATTTCAGTGAAATGCAGCCAGGTGACAGGAATGCTAGTTCCTTACTCGTCGTCCATCTCTACTACCAGCACGGGGGTGACTTTTGACTCTAAAGAATTTATGCGCACTTTGGAGCGACGGAATAGCGCAAATTTACCACCTCTGCCACCAGATAGAACCACGGACGTGGAGACACCAAGAGTTCGCTCCATGTCAGTCAGTGGTAATGAAACGAGTCAACAATCAATCATCCTTCGTCTGATTTTGTACTGCACAAAACCCTCAATAATCATTTTTTTGTTATCGCCCCCTGAATGTACCTATATTGTTACAAATGCACCAATTATTTATGGACATTTTGCCTGGCTATACTATGGTTGTACATAACGAAGGACAACATCCCGCTGTCTCATGTAATTCCAGCAGTGGTGATGGGAATGGCATCCGCTTCTTTTGTCTTCTTCTTTTTCATACTCTACTGACATTGTTCTCGCTTTGTCATATATATGTAACCCGATCCCTTGCTCGTACCTGACATTATTGTGAGGGATATGACGATGGGCTGAGTGAGGTCTTCATTTAATCTAAGACTTCTAAATATGATTTTGTACATCCTTTATTATGTGTTTTTTAGAGGTGAAGGGTGTAAAATTTATTTGTCCAAAAAAAAAATTGAAATTAATGTGGGTGATGGTTGCGTATACAAGGAAAGCTTGACTGCGTGGGTCATATTAGTTTTAGTACAAAAAGACATTAGTGACGTTTTATTTAATCTAATTTAAGTTGGTGAAATCTATTATGGCGTGACAGTTAGAGGAAATGGAAGGAGGGAGACCTTATGGGACAGGTTGATTTATTCGCTTCTTCGGGATTGCACATTGAAGATAATAATAATGACAAGCTGTGGCGGAAAATGAATGCTGGTGTGATTCACATGTGAATAAGTGGACAATGGACGCATGCTTTGGAGTGAATGAAATGTTTGCTAACCCTTCCTGCTGCTGAAGCACGCCTGTTTTTAATTGAAAATTGTTCGGAATGTTGCTAATGACTACTATGTGATTTTCCAGCAAAAAAGCCTGGGCCAGCTCTGGATGCGAGGCAGCTGATTGGAAGGGCGCCGTCGCCTCTGACGTTGTCACAAGTATGGACAGCTGATAACTTTTGATTAAAGCATAATAATGTTGATGCTTTTGTGAAAAATTTACTATCTTGATTTATAGTCTCATTCCGGAGGGATGTTGGGTGCTAAGGGTGGCAAAGGTCAAGTGGACCCTGTCACCATGGGCCTGTCGAGGTAAAGAAAATGAATTAAAATGAGCCTTCGTTGTTGCGACATGAATTTGTTTGTTTTAAATATGGTGACATTGGCTTTTAATTGATGCTATCATTGTTGCTGCAGGTACGACAGCGGAGACGGTGGAGCGCTGCACAATTTGTATGCGGAATCCATGAAGGATTGGTGTGAATTTGGAAGCAGCGCTGGCGTTCCCTCTCTTAGAATCGTTCCTATTAAGCTCCTCTGTCGTCATGATACGGAAATCATTGCCCAAGAAGTGGAGAAGATTGTCCAATCAGTGGCTCCGGACAACACAGCTAGACAATATTGGAAGGTCCCTTGTAGCGGAGGACGAAGTTTTTGCTTCACGGCAGGAAGTCTTCGAATGAATGGGATGTACAAGCAGGAGACGTCCCTGTCCTCTGCCCTACAGTACAATGCCGAAGTAAAAAAGTTCAAGATGAACGTGAAGAAATTGAAGGAACTGGAGAAGGTTGACGAGGCGGAGTATCCTGCAGAGCTGCTCGAATTGTTTAAGAGTCCCGAAGATTTTAATCCAGCATTGGGCTGTCTGGAGTGCATCATTACGGCGCGGAATTTAGTGCACTGGAAAGTTTGCGTGAATAATGAACCTTTCATGGAGACCGTGTTCATGCCTGAAGGTGAGACATTTGTAGTCAAGTCAAGTTGGAATCGGGTCGTGTACAAGGGAAGGCATACAAAGAAACATGTGTGAATTATTCCAGTTCCAAAGAACAACTACAAGTTTGCACCATTGATGGCTGGAGGCAGTATGGACTTTAATCTTTTCGGGGGTTCACCTTCGTCCAACTCGTTGGATAAAATGTCTCGCGTCAGTTCTACTAATGGATTGGCCTCCCTGCCGGTCAATGAGACGGACATGATGATGTTTAATAATCCGTTGTTAGTGCCCAGACAGAGATTCTTGTTGGCATTTGTGAACAATGCGCAGGTGAGTATACTGTTTCGGTCGACTTAAATATTATGGTAATGTATGAGATTTTGTATGAGAATGTGCTGTTTTCCAGGTTTCCTTTGTCTTTTACAATTGGTCCAAAGAGAGCAGCGACAGACTGGTTGAACATACCAAGTGTTTAGCCTTGTGGTTGAATGCTCGGTCTGCACTTTTATCTTCATTGTTGGCCCAGAAGTCAGGAATCTTTGTGAACCAAGCCATACAGAGTTCAACGCCGTTAAATTCACTGTGCACAGTACGGATGAGTAATATAGGTTAAATTGTGGGCGATTTAGTGATTATGTAATAAAATTTAGGAAGGAAATCCATTCACGTGTGGTGGAATCGACGTGGACGTTCTTATACGAAATCATGCTCCTCCAAAGGAATATGCTTCGGGTCGATTGGCAAGTCTCAAGAAGGCCAAGTCTTCTACATCTCTGACGCCGTTTTTGGAAGCTTACCGGTGAGTGGATTTTTTTGGGTAAGACCTCGTGAGATTTTTGTTTACATGTGGGATGGGATTCTTTTAGGAACATCAAACATGCCAGTCTTCTGAAGGAATCAGAGGCTGACGCAAACTTGGTGAAGGCTCATGGAGAACAGTTATTGCAGAATAAGATTATTGATAAACCAGGTGAGGAAGCAGTGATTGTGCCTTGCAGGGGAATGACTTCTTTTACATACGAAGATGATAGATGTATATTTTTGGTATGATATTGCATTTTTTTCAGACTCTCACACTGCTCTGTTTCAATACTGGCTCCAAAAAGGACCGAGTGCAGCCAACATGATAGGAGCTGAGGCTATTGAAACTTTCAAGCAGACGGCTCGTATAGTGCATTATTGCATGACACCCATTATATTCCTTCCCAGGTAATTTGTATAGTTGACTTGGGATTTTGTCGAAAGGTATCATGCAGCACCTAGACAGCTCTTAAATTAATGCAAATGTGATTTCAGATGGCGTGTGGAAGTAGCAGCAACTCGGGACAGTACTATTGGTACCATGAAGAAACCTAGAGCCCCAGTGGATACGAGGAAGATGCAACAAATCTTGAAGGTATTCTCACAGACAATTCCGCCAAATTATGTTGCCACTGGGGCGGAAAATTATCCTGCGATGTTTCGATTACAAACTGTTCATCTTGCTACCGCACATGATCGAGCATGAAATAAACTGTTGATTGAATTTTTTTCAGTCGGACGCCACACGCTCAAGGCACAATTCTGGCACATCTCAAAGGAGCTTGGAGTCTAACAAGCCAAGAAGTCGGTCTTCAATTTGGCCTCTATGGGGAAATTCATCCTCTGTAGGAACATCGGAGTCCCAGTCGTCACAATCTGCCTTGGTCAACGCCATGTTAAATGCCAAGAAGCTAGATGAGAAGTGGCATACGGCACTCTGTGAAAGTTTTATCCAAGAGTACATCCAGTACTTGCAGACCTTGGCGTTTATTCCGGTCAGTACGAAGAATGGAGGTCGGAAGAGGTGAGAAATTTAGCAACTGCACATCTATAAATCTAATTCCTTTGCCCTTTGTAATTTTATTACAAAGGAATTGTATTTACTATAGTAGTAGTTGGAGCCGAGTGGTCTTTTTAGTTTTCATGTTGATGCATTCATGTCATTTTTTCATTACAGAGCACCATCAAAGAAGGAAGAATCAGAACGTAATCGAAATCTAAGTGGCGCAAGTTTCACTAGCGTCGTGTCGTCTGGCTCATCGCAATCCGGGAGCAGTTCTTCTGGCTATCCTTCTTTTGGTAACTACATTCGAAGAACACGTGAGGAAAGTGGGGAGAAGACGGTTCATTATCTTCACAAGAGCTTACCTGGGGGAATTCTCCTGTTCGAGGTGGGCATGGCGGATCCATTTTTCTATGCCAAATTGTACGCCCTTGAAGCAACCCGGATTCAAAAGAAAAAGTCTAGGAAAGTGACGGCGTATCAGGTGGGTTTATTGCACTTTTCATGAAAGCATTCAAATTGTTGATTACTTTTTAATTTGATTTGCAGAATGTGTTGGCTTTCCTGGACGAATGTGACAAGATTAAAGTCTCCATGCATCTTCACTCGTTCACCTATGATTTTCATTTGAGAAGCATTCATTCTTACCTGTCGGGGCGGCAGCTGATTTTCAAGCAAGGATACCATTTGACCAATTTCCTGGATGATTTTATCAAATACTACCCCAAGGGACCGAGTTTCGCTAGGAACACTGTTCACATGGGTTAGTTGATTTGATGGAGCATTAAACTTGAATGTGGAGCACAGAGTTGTAAATTAATTGTTCTGTAGGAATGGTCACCGTTCAGAATGTCTCGACGCCATCCCACATTTTGTACAATTACATTTTGAGTCATGAGAAACTTTACAAAATGAAAGTTATTCGAATGACCTTGCAACATCCAGAAGTGAATGAAGTGGTGAACGAGTACATCCTCACACAAATCTCCTCCAAGAAAGTTACCTATAAAGACCTTGAGGATGAAAGTCAGTGTGATGAATTTGACCTGACTTTGGTCATTGCGCATGATACACCTCCGTTTGTGCGGCCGTATTCTGTGGATCCGTCCGTATTGAGGCTCAAGTATTACATTGTGCTTACGAGTCGCAGGTTAGTTTCTTATTAGCCCTTTCCTTGTAAGCTTTTAAATGTTTAAAAATTATTGATGAAATGAAATTTATTTGCAGAGAGTTGTACCCGAAATCGGTAGAAGAGAAACGTCAAGGGAAATTATGTGTGGTGAATACGCCGGAGGCTTTGGTAAAGAGCAAGAATCCAACATCAGCATCAGGAAGCGCGAGGTTGGGCGGCAGTAAGCCGAACAGTCGACGACCGTCCCTAACGGAAACTCCGTTGCTGACCAGTGCAGGGTCTAATTCGGAAATTCTCCAGCCGTCACCATCATTGCCGGGATCAGATAAAGAATATCCCGACTCTCGTTCGAGAAAACCTTCAGCTGACAGGGTTCTGTTTGAAGGGATCAGGTTAGTTTTGGTCGTTAATAAATGTAAAATGGATCAAGCATTGCGGTAACTCATACGTTTTATTTTATTTATTACAGAGAGGAACAAGTTAACTATATGGGCTACTTTTCCTCGCATGAGCAAATGATGCAAACTATCGTTCTGGAGCAAGTAGCAGAAGTGGAAAAGGATATTCTATTCATTGTTGAAAAAGCGTCGATTGATTGTCGGAGGGATCTTTTATGGCAGAGATTGCTCGTTGGTGGACAGATGGATGACAAAGGGAGGAATAGGAAGGAAGATTTAACGTCTCGTGAAACGGTGAGTAGTGCCTAAAATTTGTAGTAAATTTAATATAAGTTAAATAAAATGTAAAAAATTGAATGACTGATTTTGTTTTCCACAGTCTGGAGCCTTGTCATATTGGGAGTTTACCGAGATGTTAGAACTAGTACATGTCAAGTCTCTGACTGAAATGGATCCGCGATTGAAATCCTTATTAAATCAGCCAATGAATTTTTACCAGGTTAGTGACATGTTATGTGCTTGTGTGAATATGTGTGATTTCAACAGGTGAAATTAATCTGATTGATGGTTTTTACAGAACTTGCTGAGACTTTTAACAATCAAGCACGACCAAAACAGCAGATACTTTGTGGCACCAGATCGGTCCACCCATCAGATGGCTATTTTCAGCCCTCATGTTCAACAGTCTGTGGTGATGTTGGACATTAATGTGGTTAAGCCGAGTGCCGTAAGTTCGAATTATGCTCGCTGGTGTTTGGATAGTATTAGATGACTATGACATTACATGGATATGTTCATTTTGTTCCAGGATCTTAGCATTGTTTTCAAAGAAGTGGATGATAGACGAGACTTGAAACAATGCTTGGAATTTGAAGCTGATATGTTGAACTTGATCGAGTCTGTTGTCAACGCTTGTTGCTATTGTTGTTGGATGACATTAGTGTGAACATTTTATATATATTTATGCCAAAACAAACAAGCAATTTTTTTTTATTATTAATCCTTCATGGTCTATTATGTGTTCCCTGCGAGTGCACAAATATCTTGCCTTCTTTCAAGAGTAAAAGGTGCTTCTGTTTGTTGAAATTATGTATCATTTGAGTAAACTTCTTGGATTACTTGTTTATTCTCTAATCTTATTTATTCTCAAGTCACAAGTTTTTATCCATTCATCTTCAATAAAACCAGTAGATGAGCGAAATTCCCAAGACAATGTCTAGAGACTTGACCACCGGACTAACCGATTTACCTACACTCGATCTCGATACAGAGGTTTATAACGCTATTTACAGGCTGTAGCCAAGTTGAGTGATCCAATCTAGGCCATTGACAGTACCTATAGCAACAAATTCAATGAACTGAATTGATCTAAATGAAATACAGGTGGATGTTAAGCATGATTTACCATTCAGGGGTTTGTATTCCAGTCCTATCCACTGTTTGTACTGCAACTCCTTTGCGAGCAAGCCAAATACGTACGAGTAATTAATTTCTCCTGGCGTATTTGGCTCGTTTCTTAGCGGCACTTGGGCAATTTGAATATGACCTGATACAATATTGACGCCGTCGAAAGTCTTCATAACATCTCTTATTTAACTCTTACAATCATTAAATTTTGTATCAGTTCTCACCGATAAAGTCTTTAGCTTCGCGCACGAAGTTGGTCAGGTTCCCTTGAATGTGCTGCAAGTGGAACATGTCTGGAAAGAAGAAACAAACACATATTCGACGTGATGAAGTTGATAAATAAAGCATACCTCATAACAATGATCATGGAACAAGACTCACCGAGTTGTAGGCGTATGAAAGGACTGTCGATTCGTTTGACAAGTTCCAAAGCTGTGATGAAAATTCACACCCAAGGAATTCTCACGTTAATAATTTAGCATGACAATCATGGCATGGTGTGGATCATATATACCTTCAGTGTAATTGTTAAGAAAATATCCAGGGACTGTGATGTTGTTGATAGGTTCAATGACACCAACAATATTTCTCTTCTCCAATTCAGGAATAATTTGACGTAGATTCTTCTCCAGTGTTTCATAACACACGGCCCGGTCCACCCCTGTGGGTGTGCACCCACTCATGATGTGTAGCCTACGTGAAAAATGTTGCTTTAGATCTATTTCTGCAACCAATTTTTGTCACATGGTTCATTTACCTTTCCACCTGTAATGCTTCAGCGTACAGCAGCGACCGCTGAAAAGATTCTAAAAATTGTAGACTTATTAAATGATGAATACACGCGTAGAATTTAGATTATTTGCTAAGTGTTATATACTAATTGCTATTTCTCACCGAGAAAAGCCGCCTCTCTTCCAGGTATAGCTGCATGTCCAAGCTGACCAGGTTGACCTTAAAAATGGACACAATGTTTTTTTTTACATTCTGTTATTCACCAATTAAAAAAAGCTTCACAAGACACACACCTGGATCTGTGTTAATTAAGATTGTTCTCAACGTAGCTCCGGCCTTCAGCTTATCCACAGGTTCATCGTATGGGAAGCACACCTCAACAGCTACATTAATTTTCAAAAATAAAATTTTAACTCACAAATGACGTCTTCAAGCTCGAATAATGTAAAATATCATCCACCTCAACTTACCCTTAAAGCCTTGAGCTGCAGCAGCGTGGTACCTTTCAGCATAAGTACCATGCTCAGTGAACATCATTGTGATGTTCGCACAAAAGTTGAGATTATCCATTTTCCGACTGCTCACTGTCGAGGATGCAGAGATCCCACAAGGACTGATTGTCTTCACTGCTAATTTACTCCTAGTTTCACTGCAAGTTTAAAATCCAACATGTCAATCATATAACGTGCATAGTGACCTTTAATATGACCAAGTCATTATAGAACGCTTATGGAAAAGTTCACTAATGTAGCCACAATGTTGACTCGCATTTCCCATATAACTACACCCCTTCATTCATTAACATGTCTATCTGTCAATAATATCAATTCACATCTCTGATAAGCCCTGAATTACAAACCAAAGCTTGTTGCTATCTTATCTACATACAGTATGACATCAGAAAACTTATGGACATTTACCATTTATTGCAGTAACTGAAGACATCCAGAAGACATGACTTTGCACTACAACGGCCGCGAAATATATTTTTCCAGTTCTGTTCAACGATCAGAGCTTTTGTAAGTCTGCTGGAGTGCATACAGGACTCGGAAATCACAATGTCTAGCTCATTTTCATGCTGATTTGCAATGTTTTAAGAATTTCATTTACTTGTACACAATTACACAACGCATTTGGCATTTGCCATCGCCATAAAAATCGCCACCGACATTTGAACACTTCCAGGTCATTCCCGCCACGAGTAACTTGAAGACTTTGGTGGGAAGTTCAAATTTGGACACTGAATTAATTTTTTTTTCAATCAACATTTCTAAGATCAGATATTAATTGTACTGTTATAATAATGAATATTTTCAAAGAAGCATAGTTTGATTTTGTTTGAAGAAGGTCCAGCTAGAATTCCATTACATTCATGCCTTGGTTCAGGTAGCGTGAGCGTGTGAATACTTGATCATCAGCTACGTAAACTTCAGATCTCACCCTGTGATCTCTATTCGCAGGAAATCGATTTTTACTCCGATGTCAAAGATAGAGAACCTGATTCGATTGTCCACTCAAACATTCTTGCGTAAGTGTGACTAAATTTGATTGAAAATGTTAATAATAGTTGGGTGCTTGCATAACGGTCTTATATTAATTTCTCAGATAGAAGAGATGCTCAGAATGCTGTGGCGAACTCAGCTTCAAAAGTCACTGATTCATCTTCCATGTTCCATAAATTATTCTCGGAGTTGATGTCCATGACTCATAGTTTGACGGCAAGTTTATTTAAAAATATTCAAAGAGCATTAACGATTGTACACATGGATTTATGTATTGCTATACTCTCAGGGTGATGACATCGGTCTGCCGAAACTGCTTCAGTATGCTCAACAGTTAAAACGTCATAAAGCTACGGCGTTATACTCTGCAATACATGATGGGTCCTTAGTGTCTATTTGCATTTTCATCTTGTACCCAAAATCCACTATCCCGCTCCATTCACATCCTGGTATGAATTCAAATTGAAGTAGTTTAATTCTATCCACATATGATTGTAAAATTTTCATTACTTTGTGTAGGAATGTTTGGGATTTTGAAAGTTCTGCATGGTGGTGTGACTATAAGGGGCTTCACCAGCTTACATGATGTAGACTACACACAGTCTAACGTACCGAAATTTCTAGCTCGAGAATCCGTGAAAATTATGAATGAATTCTCTCAACCTGCTATTGTAACTCCGGAAAGCAATCTTCATGAAGTAGCTAATCAAAACAATGAAGTTGCTGTATTTCTAGATATTTTAAGGTGAGTTGAAGTATTTCGTTACATGCCATGTCGTTCTGATGTGATATTTTAGTCAAGTATGTTTGTTTTATAGCCCAAAGTATGAAAATGACAACTGCTACTTTTCTGCGGGGGAGAGCAAGCCTGGAGTTTATGAGCTTGTTCAAATCCCATGCCCGTCATCATTTTACACCATCACAGTTCCATTTCCACTTAATTCAGATATTCTGCATTTAAAGGATCGACCTGATATGACTTAAAATTTTTTAGAATCAGTGTATAGATAGCCGTAGGAAAGGAAATCACAGTACCTTTTACCGTAATTATTTTTATATTTTATCCAAGTAATACATCACTGATCTATTACAGTCCGTCACAAATAATTTAAGCGGTGACTTAAGAATATGTTCGAGTATATAACATGTTATAAAAGTAAGTTGCTTCTAATTAAGAATGCTTGTATAATTGCTTTAAAAAAATAACTTTGATGTGTTGACCAAATCTGTGGGTTTGATTTTAACAGTTCATAATAAATGTTGAGGTGACGTATATATGAGACACCTCTTCTATCTCGGGTGTACAAATTTGAAACTTGCATGGATAAACTGTGAACTCATATTTAGTAATCAATCTGAAAGCAATGAGGCTATGAAATGGACCGGACAATCAGATATACAGTTGCATTGTAAGCAGTCGACTGAAACAAACGGATCTCCCAGCTAAAATATTGCCTTCGCACGCACCACATCGCATCTAATCCGCATAGAACTCGCTTCGTCCTCTCGCGGTTATATCACATCTCACCAGTCACTTTTGCAAACGTAAACAAGCCTCTAGAAAATTGATCATCAAGAAGCCTACCAACGCCTATTCATATCACGATCTTCAGTCCTCACAATGGCCAAACCAGCACTGATACACTGGATCACAAATCATATCTCAGGAGTCATTCTCTCGTGAACTGCTCCCGGTTATTTCACAAATTAACTTCCGCTGCTTCTGTGGAATTTCTTCGTTGTCTTCACCATCATTTTCATCACTTGATGACGACGTAGACGATGGTGATCCATTAGGACTAACAGTAGAATTCGTCGAGTCAGTATCGCTGTCAGATGTTCCCGAATTTTCTTCGTACAATTGCACATTCTACAACAACAACAAACATTTGAGTCAGTTCAGCTCCCAGAAATCAACAACATATATAAATTCACTCAGTACCATTTCTACATATGGCTCATCCTCCGCAGGCTCATCTATTTGAAGCAAGCCTTTGTCCATCTTCTCCAAATCTTCATTCGCCGACTTTATCTTGGGCATAAAAGCTTTCACTTGATTCAGAATAGCCGAGGACTGGCTCATCGCTTTTATAGACGGCTTGCCCGGATTCTTCAACAACTTTTCCACAAATGCTTCACGTCGAAGTGATTCTAAACAAAACCAATTTCATGACATGTCTGAAGCCTAATACATTTCATAATAATTGCACAAAATCTACTCAAATATCTAAATTAACTACTTGGAGATTTCCCAAGCTTGGAAAATAATTAAACAGATCCCAAACTTACGCCCTTCTGCAGATGGAACTTCTAATTTCTCCGGCTTCCGAGGTTCCATTATTCTCGCTCAACTCAACCCAAAAATTCTGGAAAATATATTCAACTAACTAATGACCTCCAGCAGGGTAGGTCCCTGTGGAACACAAATGTACCTTCAAGTGTACCAATATCTATATTTCGCCAAATCTTGCTAGACTTCAAGCTTTAATAGGTCAAAAAGAATAGTAAAAATTGTAGAAATTCACGTAAAAATGGAGTTCAGTTAAAAATACATTTATTTCCGCGCCCGCCAAATTCAAATTTCAGATTCATTTACATTTCCAAATGCTCCGCAGCGTTGCCACAATTGAGCGCTTCAAGTCCACGCAA
>JAQIWI010000931.1:0-20669 GCA_034698825.1 Deuterosminthurus bicinctus | reverse complement strand
GCCGCCCTGAAGATAGAGGAGTATCAAAGAGTTCTCCAACAGCATAACCTCTCTCACTCGTGGTCCTATTTATCAATAAACCCCTTGTAAATTGCCGGCCTAGTCCATTCTACAATGCTAGTTATTGATGTTCCATTTGATTATGCAATAAGGTGTGATAAACGAGGTCTAAATTAACTATGAATTCAACCGTACAGCCATGAGCATTCACATGTCACAAGGAGGAAAGGGCTCGAATGAAATAATTCCCAGGCCTTGCGTATTGTCAAGTTGAAAACGGGGAAATTCGATATTTGAAATTCCGATGTCACCATGGTCGTGAGAGAGGAGTGCGCGGTGAAAGCATGACAGGGACTTGCGAAAGAAAACATTATCAAGGGATATAATGGATGTCAAATTGAAAGGGAGCTCGGTGCACGTGGTGAGTCCTTGCTGACATTCCATTTATTTTACATTCACCGTTCATACGACTGTGATAATTAGTAAAGCGACAAAAATCCTCCTATAAAACTCACAACGTGGTAGGCATAGTAGTCCCCTCAGTTGCTTCAGGAGCAGAGAGACAGCATCATCATAAAGGCCAATTTATATTTATGTCTGAAAACAAGATATGCGTAGGGACATAAAGTCGATGACTGAATCCTTCATAAGAGTGCGTACCTGGGCTTGATCATCATAACGAGATAGGAGGCTGAGGAAGGGGAAAAAAGGAACCTCTCTGTATACCTCTTTGTGTCCCGTTTGACTATTTCAACTTTGTGACTATGACAGAGTGGATGAGAGGACCTGAATTTATAATCTCTCCCTGGATGTTGCTATAGTGACATTTCTCTCTGCTCTTTTGTACACCATGGGGAACGTATAGTACATAAGGTACTTACATAGAAAATGGACAGAGCAGCCAAGTCGGAGCCTTTTCACTTTCTAATTAGCGCAATTGTTCCGGTTGTGCGTGCAGGTGCTGAGTTGCTGTTGATTGGCCCTGATTCTTCCTTCTTGTCGTCCCCACATAGCTCTCTATCCTTATGGATTGGCCAACTCCCATACACACACGCTCCTTCCCTCGTCTCTCTCTCTGTGTTTACTTTGGCGTTGGCACACGGCATCATGAAACTGGCTTGTTGTGCTCAAGCACATCATTTCCTCGGTCCGCTCATTATTATGACTCTGAATTCCTGCCACAATGAAATTCGTCTCAGCGTCAGCTCTTTATGTGAGCCACACTCACAACAACATAGTGGTCCTCCATGCTTGATGACAATTTGTACTATATACTCTTTTTACCAAACGTCACTATCCATACCATGTCCACGTTCCAATAGTATTATAATAGTAATAAGAAAATCGTCTTATATGAATGAAGAAACGGAGTGATACATAATGGCGTTAGTCTCCCGTGCTGGATTATTAAGCTACCACTGCACTGCTGCTGTTACTGTTCCTGACGGTGAAGGTCCTTCGTGTAAAGTGCACTCCAACTGAGTCAGTGGAGAGTTGTTAGGACTGTGAACGAATGAAGAGCGATTAATCACAGCTTATCTCACAATAGGATTTCACTCACTTGCTCCTTCACACACAGAGTTCACCTCGTCCAACAGTCAAAAGCTGTGAAATGAAATGATAAGTATACTCCGATGAATTGGTAATTTATATTATGAGAGCTCATGAGAATGTGTGAGTGTCTCAAGCTCTTCCAATACGTAATCCTGTACTTTGCATCCAGACAGAGCCTTGTCAATGTCACGATGATAATAGTAATGTCCTTCCGTAGTCATCCATATTATAAAGATGGTCTAAATCAATATTTAACATCATTAGAAAATCCACTGTGGCTATTATAGTTCTCAAGACGGAGGGGCCGATATGAAGATTAGAAACCTGCCTTCCAGACAGCCCAGTCCCAGTTTTTAGTCACAAGAGAATTAAATGGAGCAAAGTGGGAACAGCCTTACTGACACAATCGGTGGTGGATTCCCGTGAAATAATTCTCAACCCTTTCGAATATGAATCGTGAATTGACTTCCATTCTAATTATTTAATTCGGTCAAGACAGACCGATGCTGTGAGATTGCCATAGGATTTCCCACTAACTCCATTGTGCCTCTTAGGCCTTGCTTCTCTCTCTTCTGCCAGTAAGACGAGCGCACATAAAGAATGTGAAGATATGCCACTGTCATTCATCTCCTTTATGGGTTTCAATAAATGAATTTGTATATGCTTTTGTTATGCTGAAAACCGATCAACAGCCCCATTATTTTATCTAGTGCCTGCTTGCTTGATTCCTGGGAAAAGTCAACACTCGGCGGTCGGATGAATAAAAAAGGATCATGAGATAGTGTGATGATGCCTGCTGCAGGTTACTCCCAAGCTCTCTTGTCAGTTTGAATTGAAGCAATTCCCTCAACTTGTAACAACTGTCATGGTTATGATGATGAGACAGCAATAATTTACTCATCCATTTGTTGTTTGCATGGTGTAACTGTATTGTAAGGAGCAAAAAGGAAGTTGAAAAGGGATCTAATTGATGCTAACAAGGTGAGTAGAAGAAAGGTTGCTTATAGTATTCTTGAGAAATGGAGAGAGTTTGAGGAAAGGTAGTTAATGTTGAGAGCCCTCATGCTCATCCCATTATTTCTGCCATATATTATTATTACTATCACTACAGTGGCTGTATAGTGCTACTTACTGACAATAATAAAACTTTGGAGGTCACAGACTGACAGGATCCTGTGTGAAGCGCAAGAGAGAGAGAGCCAGTCAGAGAGAATATAAAAACTGAGGCAGAAAATCCTCGTTAAAGGGGTTAAAGAAATGTTGAAATCAATCACAATTACGGAATGACAAGTTTAAGATGTGAAGCAAAGGAATATGTTAGTCAAAGGAGTGCAGATAAGGGAGTACACCTTTAATACTACTTCGTATTTAATAAGCGACAATGGTGAATAAGGAAAGGGCTCTCGCATGCACTATACCTGTGCACACGTATATATGTATCTCTCATATATACAAGTTTACGAGGTAATCAAAGTGGTCAGAGGATAATATCAAATTTTGCTGATAAATAATGCTTTTTTATGTAGCAAGGATAATATTATTGACTGCGAAAGGTTAGCCTTTGAGCCCACCTCGCTGTCTCAGGAGCTTAGGGCTCTGCTGAGTTAATGAAGATTCATTGAAGGGAGCGTTGGTGGTCGATCGCTGATGATTTGAAATATGATACAGTTGAATCGTTGAATGTGAAGTACATGAAAATTATTGTGAAAATCTGAAATTGAGTGAGACACGCCTTGCCGAACCGCCGACACCCCTCAAGTGCTCTTTCACTGTGCCTGTGTGTGTGTGTGGTTATACTTTTATTACACGCACATGACATGTCTGAAGTTACACAAGCGAGACCAGTAACATGGGGTATGTGAATGGAAGCTGTAACCATTGTTGTTCTTGTTGTGGGCAAGGGGATACATACAACACAGTACTAGAGAGAATAGGATAGTTAATGATAATGTATTGTTATCCCATGAGCGCGCTGGTTTCAGTCTCACTCTCAATGGTCTAAGTTAACAGGCAGAGAGGGGGCTTGGAGCAGTTTAAATCCGTACCATTGCATTCCATACGTTGAATCCTTTTTATTCACTCTCATTGTGTCAGCCGGGTCATAACCGTCAAAATCCACTCATTTTTCTTCCACACGTATGTACTACTCATACTTAGCTGCAGCAGCAGGAGCGTCCACACGTCAACATGAGATAAGAATAATTACGCGATAATTTTCGCTATTTTTTTCCATTGCACCAAAAGGCTCGTGAAGTTGTGAATGGGCGCGAGAAACGGTTGGATAATGTAACATGTATATCATCCTAATATTATTAATGCCTTGTGTATGTGAGTGCAGGAGGAGAAGGTGAAACAGAGTCAAGAGACACAAGGCCTGGACGCATGTAATACAAAGGGATGCACAGACACACAGAGGGACACATAGACAGGGCCATAAATTGTGGGATCATCCCGTGAAAGCTCAACAAACCATACACTTTATTCTTTTACCCCAAAAGGTACACAACGAAGACCACCACCATGGCATTCAACGAGCTATTTAGTATTTCCTTATGTCCGTTTTCTAAACTTTATTTTTATGTCTCTCCTGCTCCGTCCAAGTGTATCCTCATACAGGCTGGACTCGGCTGCGTGTGTAAAAACCTTGTCATCCTACGCCGTAAAAATTCTCTTCTTCATATCACTCGACAATATTATGGCCATTGGAAGGGCGGGGCCGAGAGACAGGGAGGACTATGCTCTGGAAGTAGCATACAGTTCAGGGTTCATGGCACGATTCTATCACGTACTCCGTATCCCTTACCTCCGTTAGTACACTGCCCCGTGCACAGTCACAGAGTATTTTTATTGAAAGAAGAGAGGAGTCCTGAAGTCGAGCAAACTCTCTGGATATACGTGACTCTTGTTTGTATGGATGACAGTCGCAACAGGAGAGGACACACAGTATGGATAAGTTTGCTTGCCTTTTTGACAACCGCTGCGTCCCTTCTGTCCAACCTACACTGTATCTTTTCATAGGTAGCTTGTAACTTGGTCCACCTTTTCACTTAAATATTTATTCGAATCATTCAAGAAGTACTCACGCAGTGTCCTTCTACACGACAGAGAATATACATACACGCGGTGCTGCTACTACTACACGGAACAAACAATGTGAGGATGCAACACCCCAGAGTGTAATAGCAAATGTCTATTTCCATGTGTGTACATACATGATCCCTAACAGACAATGTGTCTAAAACATTCATGAGGCTGGAAGAGAGGAGAATTTATATAGAGAAGCATAGCTATCGATGGAGACACTTTAGTCCAAATCCCACACATAAATCCTATCTATCATTGAGTCAATAGAAAAGGGAATGAGGGTCGCCATGAGTCTCGCTCCATATATTCACTCACAATAAAATTCAATAAGTTTGCATGTACTCTTCCTTCATTCGGGATCGCACGCACTCCTCTCCTCCGTACAAATAGCACAGCTTTTGATCTTGGTGGTTTCTATGGAAACGTAGTAGTTGGAAATTGAGATGAGTATCTATCGTGAATCCGATGAATCTCCCTTGGACGAAGAAGATCAAGAAGGTGATGCCTCATAGGGGACGTCAACCTCTAAAAGTATTGCGTATGTACCTTGGAAAATTGCATGTAGGCATCTGATGGCTTCAGTGCCGAGCTGAAGATGCAACGTTCTATTATGCTGGAAGATATTACAGGTCGGTAATAGGCTAAGCTATAGTTTTACCACATAGTTTACCTTTTCAAGTCTCATGGTGAGAAGATTGGTGGCAAAGTAAATAGTGTGCTTCATTGTGTATTCCTACACCTTTGCCCAGCAGGGGAAAATCATTTATAAATGCAGTTCAATCTATACTGACTTTTCCATGCTGACTACATGTATTTGTGTGCGTGCGTGCGTGTGTGTGTTAAAGGCGGTCCAAAATATGAGGTTAATCAAAAGGGCACATGCCTTCACTTTTGAACAAATAGACTCTGGAGCACCTTCTCTTAGCCCCTTGACTTCACACATGCATGCATATCACACTTTGGACTCGTTTCTTTTGACCTCCCGTAAAGAGTCAACTGCCCGTGAAAATTTTTCGACTCACATGCCCCCTTGTTCCTCTAACTTTTCCTCAATGATCCTATTTTCAAACCATTGACTTCTCCTCAGACACACACCTTGTGCGCCTTCACATTCTTTTGTATGAGTTTCCATTGAGAAACAATTGACTCTGAACAGCCGTCGTTGTTGTTGTCCTCCTCCTATATCCATCCATACTCACGGGCCACACATAACATTGCCCAAGAAAATTTGTTCTTCTTCAAAGGGAGACTTTGAGGCTCGCATTGGTCACTCTTATTATTCAATCACAATAGATTTCACTGCTTCACGTACCATGCCATGTGATTGTAATAACTCATTGGGAAAATCAGGTCTCTCAGGGAATAATGAAGTGGGCTCGGACCGCCCTGCCTGTCTCTGCTTGAGGACAGCAGATGTGTGGACGAATTATGACCATCTCCTTGCCTTCAATTTGTGGCTGAAATCACTGAAATCATGGTCGAATCTGTGTATAGACTGAGGGGCTGTTGCGGCTGCATTTAACAAGGTTAAGTTCATTGCGTGCATGGTCCAGTGCTTAAGCAAACTTTTGTGTAGAGAGGACGACTGAAGGCATTTGTGGCTTAGACGGAACTATGGAAGTGAGTATGACGGGGGAAAAGTACAAGTTTAAATTGAGGGGAGAGGCGTTGCAGTAAATAAATGTGGTTGCGGTTTTTATCGAGTCTTTTTAAACTGGCTCATCACGGTTTATATTAGAAAAGGCACATCCCAGAAACCACAAACAAGGGCTACATGCGTATGTGTGTTTGTTGTATGTGAAAGAGAGATGCAATCGACATTGAGAAAGAGAGAGAGAGAGAGAGAGAGAAGTATCATCGTAATTTTAGTCGGACCTCACATAGCGAAAGGGTGAGCGGAATGGTTTCACGCTTCCTAATAGGATGAAGGGATGGACGTCAAACAAGCCATTGAAGAGAGATTAATGAGTGAATCTATATGTGAATCGTCCATTAGCTGGCAAGAGGATTCATGGATCTTTCAGCATGTGAAGGAGTCTGTGCATGGATGCATGCATGTGTGAGAGCAGCTTTAAAATCAGCTACTGATATGCAGCCATGTGTGTATGCAGTGTAACTGCCAAAATTTAAGCACGGATTATTAGATAACGTTGACAATACCCTTCATGCTGCCTACCCACTAGTCTAATCCGAGCGTAAATATTACCCCCACACACACACTTTCCTTTGAACAAATTGTCAATATATAAACTGGTCCATTCAAAGAATCCACTACTGATCACAGACTCTGTTAGCAAGCTTAAAGTTTTAATTGTCCATGTCAAGTGTGTAGGCCGTGTGCCTGTGTGTGTGTTTGGTGGAGCTTTTAAAATTCCAAACGGACCGGAAAGTGTAAAACGTCTAGCTAGTGAGCTTTTTTTCCCATTAAAACCATTTGACATGCTGTTTAGAATTTTAAATATAATGCCTCTCTGTCTGCGCAGTAGACCACTTTAGAATTCGTTTACACTATCTGTAGCCACAGTTTTTCTAAATGCTCCCTCATCACCAGCCAAAGCCACATTCAACAAAGTTGGTTTTAGAGCCCAAAACAAATCTTTCATTCATCGGCAAACGTCCATTTTTCAGTCACCACGCCATTCGCAGTCGTCTTACTTAACTTTTCCACACTTGTACAACCAACGTCCTTAACGAGGCACTCCGGCTGTCAGTATGTACACTCTAACAATCCAGCTAGCCCCCTAGCAGCCTTTTCTAACATTTCTGTGGCAATTAAATCCTTAAATTTTTGGCTCCTATTGCAAACTCAATTAGGGGCAGTTAAATTGTAAATGACCTTATCTCTGTGTACCGTAGTTGAAGCGAAAGAAATATTAATTGAAGACCTATTAAGTGTCATTACAGAAAATACCATAGAGATGGCGTTCAGCTAAATAAGTGCACTAGAATGTTGGCATGAAGCTCGTGTGTACTTTCTGCGTCATCATAAAAATATAAACAAATTGTACTAATTTGTTCGTACTTGTATATACTCACCATACTTACATCGGAGAGAAAGAGAGCAATAATTTGTTTCTAAATTACCCCTTTAACCACTGTTCCCCAATCAGCTTAATTAACCCTGCCGCAATCTTTTACTTTGCAATAGCCACAGCATACGTATATATATAATAAAATAATAATGCAAATGACTCTAATTGTTCTCGCCAGCCTGAATAACTCTCATCTCATAATTCTAACAGTTATTAATTGGTGACATGAGAACAAGTGTAGGAATTACTGAAGACAAGAGGTAGTGTATAGCCCTTGAGACCATCCATGTTGCTGAGGATGGAGCTAACTAGACAATAATTGGAGTAGTTATTATTTGAACATGAATGTAATATGACGACAGCAGTGGACTGAAGCTCATTGAAAAGCTCCCATTAGCAATGGTAATGGGCGTTGAAGGAATCAAAGATATACGGAGGAAATAATGGAGTTTTTGTCCTCCTCTTGCCATTTTGATTGCTACCTTCGGCATGCTTGATTTGTTTGTAATACTTACACCGAGGCCCCACCGTCATCATCATGTAATCAAAGACTAATTAATGGCTTTCAATGCGTCAATTCTCTATGCCCAACATAAATACTTACTCACTCACTCACTCACGTCTTGCTAATGTGGAGAAATGTGTATTTGTGTGCAGTGTGATAGAATATAATAGAGTGGATTACTACTGAAGAAAAAAAAAACCTTGTGGTGGGCTTTACCAAGTAACGGTGAGGTGAGTGTTCCGGGCGGAGAAGTGGATGTGTGTGGTGTGAAATAAAGGAGAGTCAAAAAGTGTTTCCAGTCCTTTCATCTTTTCTCTTCTTATAATCAATTACTCATATTTTGAAATGTTTGAATGTTTCAACATGTTGAAGGAGTGCAGGTCAGAAAAAGTTTGTGTATGAGCACTTGGACTGGATCCGCCTTGGTGACATTGTCTCCATTGTTTCCCACTGCTTTTTCTGGTGTCAATCACTCGAGTTAGTCCCTCCTCCAGGTACACGCCCAGCCCAAGCTTTTATACCGCCCCGAGCCTCTCTCTCAAAGCCAACACCATTACATCGCCAGAGCTGGCTTGCGCGAAAGGCTCAGTTGCTAGTTGAGTACTCGAGAGATAACAACAACCAGTCGGACCACTCCACAACTCAAATATTAAACCTACTACTGTACTTCTCAACACTTTGACGCGTATATTTACAACACATTTTATATATACAATACATACACACACACACACACACTGGCAGACACATTAGACGACAGCTAAAACTCATCTTGCAATCAAAACTCATTGTCGCCTTCAACAGATCAATCCAGTAGTCTCTCTGCTCCTGTATAGAAGCTCAAGAGCAGCAGTCAGTCGCCTCAGTAGTGTCACATACACTGTCTCATTCGTGAATGTATTTACTTGGGTGGGGAAAAGTACTAATGGCGAATTGTGGAACAAATTTTGTCTAAAGATTTTTGGGAATTTTTGTGAGTGAGGCAGTGGGAAACTGTGTGAGAGAGTGGAACGGTGTGGTGAAGAATGAGAGGAAAGTGAAATTGGTTGTTGTATTTTTGTGTCCATACAGCTAATGTGGATTTGAAAGGTTTGAAGGAAAGGAATTGAAAAGTGCAAGTGGATTTAGAGAGTGAACAAGAATGTCCATGATCATGTTGTTGTTATTGTCATTAAATAACTAAATGTTGAAAGATTTTCGACCGATAAAAGTTCCTGTGCACGTGCATAGAAATTAAGTTATACAAGCAGCTACATGATTTAGCTGCATCCAAGGATTTTGATCTCGAAAGAAATACGGACGATTATTATTGTTGAGAACAGACAATATGCTCCCTGCCGCGATGGACGAATCACCTGCAATGGCTTCTACGAAGCCAAGATCTACGGATTTTTCTATTGCTGCTATCATGTCCAAAGAGACGACCAAAACCACGTCGCCTAACGCCAGTCCTACCAAGACTATAGGTAATTATGTGGGACTGTTCAAGATGAGTTTTGAGTGAATTTTCAGGGGGATTTAGTCGGGAAATTAGGTGAATTTTAAGGAGGAAATCCTGTTGTCGTCATGATGTTCATAGTCGGGGATATATAGACTCTCATGCCCGGGCCTCAGGTCCTATGGTTTCTGTGCAGATTTCTAGTACTCCGGAAGTTATAGTCTGTGTGTGATGGGAGGGGAACTACAGCGGAATGTGCGGGATTCTTAGTGTTTACTATGGGCTATACGTTTCTGTTTCATTATGTTATGTAAAGTATTACATTCTGAATTAGATTTAGAATTTAGCTCAGTATTCTTGCTGTTGAGATGAAGAGGATTTTAGGATGAAAATGTGAGAGGTTTTCGAGTTGAGAGAGTGATACTAAGGATGATGATGTTGGTATGTCAGATGTGCTTTAAAGTTCCCTAGACGGACTAGTTTTTGATAATTTTTAAAAATTCTTGTTAGAACTTAGGTCATAATGATGTTGAGTGAGTATGAGCTTAATGAATATTTGGATGTGTTCTTGTGGCCAGATACGCTTTGCAATAGCCGGAACCGGTACAATAACAATCATCATCCCTATTCTCAAGATTCCCCATCCCACCGTGGATCGGAGACGGAAGAATTTTCCGAGAGTGACTGTGAGAAGGACATTGATATTTGTGATGATGACCATAAAGTCACGTCTTCCTCGGCGGAAACGCCGGTGAGTCTCAAAGACTTGGATGATGAGGATGACGATGCTATCTGCAGCCCTGGAGATCGTAGCTCTCCTAGCGATGACACCAATTCCACGAGCAATGCGGGCAACAATAACCATCGCAATGATAAACATAGCAAGAAAAGTGCCAAGGGTTCCAGGAACAAAGTCGAGATGAAGGGTCGTTGCAACTGTGACGAGCTTCTATTAGTCACTTGTCATCTAGAAACCAAAGAACTATGGGACAAATTTCACGAGCTTGGCACCGAGATGATCATCACGAAAACCGGAAGGTGAGTCTACATTTTGCATTCTGTTTAATAATAATAATTTAATTAATTTTCTCAAAGACTCATGAGCTCTGGTAGATTTCTCCCTATCATCAGATTGGCTGTCATTTATATTAGCGGACAGGACATAATCATAGTCTAGTTATTGCTGATTTAATTGCCTCTCAGCTCTCGTGTAATTGATCCATGCGTGCGTCAGTACTTGCGTAGTAGAGGCGGCATCCTCTCTATTCCTCGTATAGACCCTCCTATGTATTATTAATAGCATACATGCTATGTACATGCTTAGTATCTCGACGCAGTCGGACAACCTACTTGAGCACCCTTTGTCGCTCTTATGCTAGTTACCAGCCTAATTGTTTGCCGGTTGTTTATCGTGCACACACATCGTGTCTACAACTAGTTGCATCCATTTCACTTCAATCTTTTCTCTCTCTCAAGTTCCTTTTATCGGACTATCAGAGAATGTTTGTACACGGACCAGGATTTTCAGACAAACTCATTACAGTCAGGGCGGTTATGGGAAAGGAGTAGCTAACTTAAGGTGCACATTAACGATATGCACAACAATGTGTATAGATATGTGGGGATATTGGTCACATTAGATTGCATTAAAAGTCTTACATGGCGGGCCGGTATGTTTGTATGTGTGTGTGTTGATGAAACGTATAGAAAGAGATAGTTGGAAATGAAGAACAAGAAGAAGAAGAAGAGCAATGAGAGGGTGAAGAAGACCAAGGTGATAAAGTTAATTACTTCCTCTCACCTCATCCACCTCAGAGGCAGTAAATATAGTGAGAGGAAGGTCTGGGATACACGTACTCATTTCATGTATATGACCAGAAGTGAAAAAGTGAACCACCCCGAACTGGTGCCTGGTGCCCTGAGGAAAGCTTGGTCATGAAACAGACACAAATGATGATTTGAGAAGACAGAGTCACTACTCTAGCAAAGGCTCCGACCGACTTTTTCTTCCCTTCCCTCCGACTTAATTGCGCCCTTATGATGAACATCAACACTGAATCTCACTAAAACTAAACTAAAACTTCACTGCACCTTCACCGAACATAATTGAGCTTTGTGTGTGTGTTGGCAGCACAGACACAAACACACACTCTTTCTCTGTGTGTCTTGTAACTGTCTAACCTTGCCCGATCCTTTATACAAGTTCCGACTTGTAATAGAACGGCAGTTGTGGCTCTTGTTGTGTAACCTTCGGAAATTGACCACAAGGGCCGCACAGAGCATCGCCAAACTCAATAATAATCTTTTAGCTGGGCCGTTTGATTGATAGTGCTCTGACTCATGCCTTGCATTAACGTTTTCGATCCAGATCAGTCAGTCGGCCAAAGACGTCCGGCATTTGTATTCCTTTGGTTTGTGGTTGGTTGACTTGAGTCCCAGTCAACCGTCTCTTCGGCCTGTCTTTGACAACATAGATGTTTTAATCTGAACAAGTTAGAGAGAATCTAAAGAGGCAATCAAGTGAAGCCTCAAGACAAATTACTCTAGCCGCACATCATCATCATCATCTTGATGTTTCGATGAGGATGGTGATGTGATGACCATGGAAAAAGGGAACCCTTGGACTTGACGAACCGTGTGGAGGTTTTTTTCTCGTCTATTCTACCCTCCAGGTTTCCCTCCGTGTGACTTAAGACAGGCTGCCAAGAATATCATTGTTTGTATATTTGTATGTGTGTCTACACACATGCTGAGCTCTGTTTTTCAGCTAATTTTATTTTCTTGGCTACCACTGTGAGCCATCTCCCACGTTCCACTTTGATGAGTATTTATTTTTCCCGAGATGCACCCTGTTGTAAAACTGATTCACACTGCGCTTTTGGACTTGCACTATATTGTAACAGAGATTTCAAAAAAAAAGGGTTTTTACTACTGCCGTTGCGCCTTGCGGAAATGCTCAACTCGCAGACTTATGGAGGCATGAAGTGAACTTTTTTTCATATTATAACTCGTCAATGGATATTTAGTCAGCCCAGCCAACAGTGGTAGCGTGGTGTAGATATGTGTGGAAAAGTTGAGATTAGATCGACACTCTTGACATAATAACAGATGGGAAGGTAAAGCGTCCGTCGGTGGTGCTCCAAACTGAAATATTACATTCGTCTTCAAAGCTTTTTCCTTCCATCAAATCCAACGCAGGGATATACAAGCAAGTACTGTGTAGTAAATAGTCATGTCCAACACTCATAAATTTTGCCTTGGCCGCTACCATTCACTATCTGTTTCCTATACAGCTCAGCTCATTATAACTCGCACCCACAGTTAGAATTCATACTGAGGAGCGATTGCTGATAATTGTTTTATATTCCATGTGAAAGTCACGCTAGTTTAACTCCATTAAATCCTCGTCCCTCTCCAGTCAGTCATTTCAATGTGTGTAGTAAGAGTCATTGGGAAATACATTCTTGCCTCCAACAATAACAACAATGTTCATACATGAGGTCAGTTAGTGTTCTTTGCCTCCTTATTCTGCTGCAATACATTATGAGCATGTTCCCTTCGGACCAATAGATCTTGCAGCTTCGGCACTTTTATTGGGCTCATATTCCTTTATTGGGCTCATGTAGTACATGTGTAACGGCATCAACTGTACATTGCCACGTCTTTAGAGAACTGTTGAGAATTTTGACTTGTGACCGAATCACTCTACTCGTAAGCTCTTGTGGTGTCTATTAAGATACACGGCACAGTTGAAACTTCCCTCCAGTCATTACCTAATTACGCAAAGCATGCGGCAGTTGGATTTCTGACTCGTTCTCTCAGTAATTTTCTAGACAGATCCCCATACAGACAACCTCGCACCATTATTATCAGCGGCTTGGGTATTTTCAAGCATTAATAACTGAAGTCGAGCAGAGCTAATCAGACTGATGAATTCGGCTGGCTGGTGTGTGCGAAAGAATATGGTGGATTTTTTTTCAGTGGAAATGGAATAATAAGCCGAGCCTCTGTCTATAATCAGGGGAGCGGGAGTGAGGCTTCATTGAAATGTTGCCGTAATTATATTGTTAAAGGCGATGCAGGTTTACCTTTGCCGTCATACCATAAAGCAATAATGTTCATTGGATCATAGAACTGACAAGCGTTGCCTTAAGTAAATGTTGTAGTTTTTACACTCTCTCTCTCTCTGTCCATACGACCATGTGAGTATATAGAAGCTTGAAGGGAAAAGGTGTTGCTCTCAATTTATTGCCTTGCTTGTGTACTCCTGGAACTGGAATATCTCGAGGTTGTCAGTATGCGTTTTATGACATGCATGTGATGGTCGTAATCGCATTTTTCCCTTGTAAAGCCTCAACAGAAATCATGTACGATGCTCATGTTGTAGTAGTTTGTAATACGGTGAGGAGGATGATATGCTGAACAAGTGTAGGGAGCATGTAGTAGACAGGATAGGAATCCAGTTGCATAGTGATTATTGCCCTATCGTTAAAAGTATTGTCCAACAGTTTTGTACAAGGGACATGTGTGTGCGTTTGTGTGTGCATGAATATACAAATGAAAGTCACACTTTCAAGCCCTCTGGTTAAATGACCGGCTGCTTTAGCAACGGCCACAAGCAACCCGATTTTTTTCCATGTCAGTCAGCAGCGTCTCTCCCAGTTTGAAAGTATTAGCACTGCGGTTGGGATACAGAAAGTTATTGAAACGTTACCTTCCAGCATGATTATTACATTACAAACTGTCTGTCTGTGAGTCAGTTAGTATATTAGGCAAGTGGCGGGTAGTATAGTGAAGTGAGTGAGTGAGTGAAATAAAAGAGGGCTTCTTCTCCTCACTGTGTTGACTGGGATGAAAAAAAAATGAAATGTAATCCCATCGGAGTGTCGCGTCAATGGGCATGAGCAGGGGCAAGAGCGGAGTTGCAGTCTTCCGGAACATGAGTACTTTTGTCAACTGTAGAGCAATAGTGGCAATCATACCGTCGGCTCTCTATTCTGAGCTGATGGGCTGACGCGGAAAAGTTGTAGCATTTCACTGCTTCTTTATATTTATATATATATATATATATGTATATATGTACGCACTTGAGAGCCTACCATGTCTCTGAAGGGACGGTCAACTCGTCAGCTTGTCCTCACCGAACCCGAATAACCCGGACTCTTTCACACTCGTTACGCCAAAGATTGTTCTTGTGGGGGATCGTGTTGAGAGAGTTGATGACGAGAGAGCGAGAGAAACGCTCCAGCTCTTCCTAATCAAATCGGCCCGGGTCATTTCATTTATGACGTGCAGAGCAGAACGAGGACCTCAATTACCCTTTTCCTCTCTCTCTCTCTCTAGCCCTGTGCATCTCTCGCACACTTGTGTCTCTTTGGTCCTTGTTGCATGCCTTTTTGGTACCCTTGACAGTGTGCAAAGTTGAAGTCATCAGTTGCCCTTTGCAACACTCTGCTTATCTATATACCCGTCTGGATTTTATATGCAGATGGGCAAGGTCAGGATTTTGTGTGGGAAATATTAAGGAAGATTGGCCAGTTTTTCCCATTTATCAACACCTTTATCGTCATTGTCCGTAGTGATGAGGAGGAACAATGAGAATAAAACAAGAGAATATGCTCTCTTACAGCCATAGCTATCCTCTCACGCATACAAAGGAACTAATAGAGTCAGAGTGCGGAGACTTTGCTGGAGCTAATGGACGTTTGTAATATTGTGCACCTGATGATGACTTTTGCCTGTAGTAATGTAATTGGGTTTTTCAGCTTCGCTGCCTAATGTACGGAAAAATCATGTGTTGGTCTTCGCGTTAAAATCGTTCTGTAATTACTGTTTTTACGGCTTGAGAGATTTCTGGTTTCTTTCAAGTATGGAGAAGTGGATGAAGAAGACGAAGTAGAAAAAGAAGAGCAGTGTTGTTTGTATTAGTTGGGCGTATTTTTAAAAAAAAAACTTTCAAGTGGAATGCTGTGTGGAAGTGTGTAGTTGTGTGCATGCGTATAATAACACTGTGGGAAATGCAGGGCTGGACACACAGGGCAAAAGCTGGTTTGAAATAGATTTGGATTTTTTCATACTTGACTACCATGTAATTAATACAATGCTGTTGACGGGTTTAATAATTAGGTTGAGATCCAACTACTTTTATTCGTACGTGTGATCCATATGAATTTGTATTGGTAACTATACGAAGCAAATGGACTGGTTTTTATGGATGGGCTTTTGAGAGTTGTTACAGCAAATTTTCATCACTTGTTTTCTCACTCGCCAAATAAATTGCATCTTTTCAGAGTGAGAGAGAGAGAGAGAAGTATAATGTGCTGAATGACTCTGTTGCGAGTATCCGCCTTATAATATTATAGGTCTGTGGGTATGATTTAGCTCGTATTGTGTCTATACGTTTGCCTTGAAGCTATGAGAATGATTGTGCCCACACAAACAGAAGCTATATGTAATGGGATTATTATTACAGTGGAGGATGAATAGTGCTTTTGGCTTTAATATATATCTCTCTCTCTCTCACTTCACTCACTCCTTCTGCGCTCACAGTGATTAAATTGTTATGGGAAATCTCATAAATCAAGATTATGCAGGGGTTGAAGTTAAGAAACTTAGTTATGATTGCAAAAATGAATTGGGAGTCATCATCATCACACACACACACACACACACAGTAGGAGGATAAAAGAGGATAGATGGACGCATGTGCTGTGGCAGAGATGAGAGGAGTCGTCAACGGGGTGTATAGTACTTTACTGCTCATGTGTATGGGCTGATGAGAGCTCGTCGTGTATTATTTTACAAATATAAATGAGATAAGTGAATGATCACACATAAATGACAGAGCCATTTGCCGGATACAGGGAGTATGGCGAATATTTTAAATGCGCTGTACATATGCGGCTGATATAATAACCTTGTCTAGTGCACTCCCCATGATTTGGTGGTAATTACTGGAATTGCTCCATTTATTATTTATAAATGCAATTATGATGAGGGGTTGAAATTTAGTGAAATAGAGTCTGTGTGTGAGAGATAGAGAGAGAGGGAAAAATCTGCAGAGAGAGAGAGAGAGATAAATGTGCTAAGAATGATGATGATCTGGGAGTTTTTTCGTAGTCATTATAATTACCATTAGAGCGACAAAGGTCAGCACTTGACCACCATTACAGTAATATTTACTTCAGCAGGAGGATAATAAAATTTTATTATTTTCATTAAACTTTAGACAGATCCCAATTAAATTTATCAGAGCTCGTAGATTAACTTTTATCAACATTTTGGCTCATTAAATGTCTAATGCTGACGTCCATAGTCACAGCTCTTCTCTGCAGACATTTTCTCAGCCACTCAAGCGTGTCAATGTATCTTCAATATCATCTTCACATAATGTCTCTGCCTCTTAGTCTACAACAGCTAATTTTATTTGAGTGGTTGAGAAATTATACGAGGGGGAAAGACGTTGTTGTTCCGTCTATCATATGACCCGATGAATTGAGAAAATTTCAATGTGAACCTTCCCGTGTGTGTCACAAGGGTGGTAATTTTGCTAATGGGATTTGCGGTTTTTGAACACTTGTTCTCAATTTTAGTGATTACATATGGACGACCTTTGAACGCCGATGAAACTTGATTGAAAGGTTGAAAAGTTGTAAACGAGGCCTCAACTGTTCGTGTTCAAATGATGGCTAGCCAGAGTCAATATTACAGTTATAGCTGACGAGAAAGGGCGGGCTGCGACGATGGAAAAAATGGACAGTTAAGGGCCCTTTCATCATTGAGCTCAAAAGCTTGTGCGGTAATGACTGAGGAAATTCGCATTGGTCAACGAGATCCGCTAACATCTGTTCCGCCTTCATGAGCTCATTATCGGATTGAAGAGAAAAAAAATCAAGTCTGATGTTATTGCTAGTCTGCAGCATTTGCTCCTTTGCAGTTGACTTACGTTGCCACTTTCTGAGTGAAATCCGAGATCAGATAAGAGCGACTTGCTGCTACTATTATTATGAAGCAAAGTATGTGTGTGCTAGAGCATGCTTTACCTCTGAATATTTATATAGGGACCCTTATGGCGCACTCGCAATACCCCCAAGGCGAGCATACCTGGACATTGTAAGTAGTACATATACTCATGACCAGTTGGTTAGGCTGCAAATGCAGCATGAAATGGCTCCGCTCACAGTGTTATTACAGTTTCATCGACCAGAACGTCTGCATATTCTTGATCTGACTGAAGCTAAATTCCACGCATAAATGCGCCGTAATAGCTTGTTCCCTATGGATGTAAATGATGGGAAGCGTGTGAAAACATAATATTCAGCTCAACTCCTCGTGTTTTACAAGGCGAACGAGAGACACGAGCCATTCAGTCAGTTCTATTGCAAAGGGCAGAGTCAAGAGCACTGTGCCGATTTTGAAGTAATATTCAAGGAATTTGGAAGGAGGCTATAATAATAATTGAGTAGTTTCACTCCAAGGGATTGCTCACAATTTATAATGATATGGTAGCCTTATTTGCGGCACACACACACTTATCCCATTAATTTGCAATAACAATATTATACTACCTTAATATGCTAAAGGGGGAATCGAGTGTGCGAGCTTGTGCAGGGGCTATTAATGTCATCAATATGAATTTGCTTGCGTTGGTCGTAATTTGGCCACAAGGATGATTTGGTGTGGTGGTGGTGGTGGTGAACGACACGACTTTGGAAACTTATTACAATCGTGGTAATTGGGAACATTGGCTCATGTTTTTCATCCTAATTGACCTCTTTAATTGTAGCAAGTGGAAACGACGTGTGGGTTAGGTTGGTATACGGAGGAGGGTCGTGATGCATTAACATGTTTGCTTGCTCCTGCAGGAGTAATTCTGAATCTCCTCCTTCATATGCTTTAACCTGTGAAATGTTTCGTGTGAGTAATGCAGAAGTGAGGGATGAGGGCTTAATTGCCCTAGTGCATTTGTCCGTTTGGAAGTATTGGTGTGGCATATAGAGTTGTATGTGACTACCGGTCACTTTGTCGGAAGCAGAACATGATGGAACTGACATGTGAACGTGAGATAGATTGATAGTGGATTTGGATGATTTTGTGGTGGCGTTCAAAGGGGTCGTAACAACATTGAGAAAGAGAGAGAGAGACAATAAGTGCAGGGGACAGTTAGAAAAGGATAGGAGTGCGTGGTGGATAAAAAAAAACTAATGACGAGTGTCTCTCAATTTGATTGTAGTACTGAGCCTATTAGACAGCTTTGTGTATAGGGAAAGGAAGAAGCCGTCCTCTCTCTCTCTCTGCTTAATGACTCTTTGATGCCGTTGCATTAAAGCTCGTGACATATGGAGTGCTTTAAAAATCTGTTGACCAACTTCCCCCTTCAGGACACAGGCATATAGCTGAGTGTAAGTTGTGATCATTAATGGGAAACTATGGAACTGGGTGTGCACATGGGGAAGTTAGCATCCCCGCCAGCTCGATGATGAGGGTCTATGTAATAGTAAAGAGCACAAGTTCAGGGATTATACACACACGCGCTACTATTTTTCCACATGAACTTGACTTGAGCAGAGTTTTTTTTCTACCTTAAATGGTACTTTATATGAGCCGTCATAATAGTTATTAGCGCTAGTGAGAAATTGTCCTGAAAGAGGTAGGAGTTGTATAGTAATGTTTGCAAGGACGTTAGGAAGGAAGGCCGTGCTATGGAACCTCATTTATTTCCAACGATGGCTCGTTTTCGTGGGAGAGATTGTGAAAAATGCATGGCAGCAGTACGGGTGAATTATTTTGGCAATTCAGTGGGAAATTAGATGGATTAACATATGGAAGAAAGACATTAGGAATTCACTGTGGAATGAATGTCTATGCGAGTAATGTTAGGCTGTATATGGACCAAGTAAGTTGTTAGTTTAAGTCAAGTAAACAGATGTTTAAATGGGAACGATGGGAAGGCTCATATAATTTGTTTTGTCGCTGACGAAACCACTGTTCTCAAGTGAAGAGAACACAAGGCGGTGAGATAGGATCTTGAGTTGATATGTACGCACATTAGAAGAGGCCCTGCTGCACTCACCGGTCCCTTGATCGTTCAGCATAAGGAGCACATATAGAGGTGACAGGACACTGTGGAACAAGAGGTGGGGGCTGGTAGCAATAATAGTAATGGCAAGAGCAGTGATGCGGATTTATCTGTGACGTCATCAGCATCAATTTCCATAATCAGCCACTGGTGTAATTATTGGAAATACGGCCCCGCATGGATGCCTTTAAGTGCTGTTGAATTAGTCTTTCATTATTGTTGTGAATGAGTACAGGATCGTGTGGATGGCAGGCGTCAAACTGGCTGCACTCAAATGAATAGCATTACCAAGGTGTGGAGGGTCATTGTCTTAGCCGTATGATTTTGTACTTAATAAGATTGTGAGGTAAAAATCACGTAGTGTGATGAACAGCGCGTGATTTATGAAAGTAAATAATATCTTTCACAGATGTGTGTGTAAGAGGACTATAGTGCTCACACCATCCCTTCTTGACTGCCAAGTAGCTTAAAAGTTTGCTCGAAGGACAGCAGTGTTCTTTTACGTGTGATATGCACAATGTTGTTGATAGTATGCAATATATTATTAGCACGGCACCTAATTACAAATGTAATAATGTGTGGAGTTTGATGGAGAAATTTATTGGTATACGATCGACTCAAGCTCATTATGGTGTGCGTGGTGGACCACCAAAAAAGCATGTTGGGAATAGGAAGAATGTAACTGTTGGAGTCAGCATGTTGTTGTTAGCCATTCCCACACTTGCCCGCCAACACACACAATCACGCACACTTTGTGTGCATATTACTCTTGTGGTACTCTCAAGTACGACGGTAGTTTGATGATGTGTTTGCGTGACCATTTTCAAGCCCGCTGTTCCAGTCTGGCTTTTTCAAGTGATATTCATTAGTTGCTAATACACACTACATGAAAACTTGATTATCACCAAGGGTGTAAAATCCAGGACTAAATAATCCAGGATTTGGATTAATCCACCTTATTTTGGAATCCAAATCCAA
>JAQIWI010000930.1:0-20678 GCA_034698825.1 Deuterosminthurus bicinctus | reverse complement strand
ATTCATTCAACTGGCAAGTACGGAGCTCCAAGCTCTGTGCCCACTCAGCCTTCAGATTGTGAAAATCCTTCCACGTCTCCTTGATAATAAAGACAGCCAAACTTTGGTCAATCAAATGATGATTTCAAGCACTTTTTTTCCTTATAATTTTAATTTAAGTAGTCCTATATTTCATGGACAAAATTCTGGTCAGGCTATACATATAAAGCTTCGCTGAGGACGTACTTGTGGAATCGAGGACTAGCAGCGGAATTAGTTTATATATTCAGTCGTTTCACTGAATTTCATACTTATGATTCCGCCCCGTGGGTTTTGAGCTTAATGGGTAATGTTCAAATTTTGTTGTTAAAACACTTAAATTTGGTTTTCTGAAACTTTAATTACAATAGACGTCTGCATGGATGGTATGGACTCTCGGGACGATCGTGTTCAAGAAGTCCTTTCATCATTTTGTCAGATGGCAACAACGATCTATACGATGTTCGCTTCCTGTCCCCATTACGATTATCATGATTATTATGATGATGATCAATGTAATTCCTTTCCACCTTGACGCCTGTGTTCATTTTCCTAACATCCTAACCAACGGACAAACTAACCTTTTGTAATTTTCTGCATCTTTTCAAGGCAACTGGGAATGCTTTGAAGTTGAATTGTGTTCAGTTTGGATGAAGCTGTTACTTACGGACGACAACCCACCTTCAGACGAGCTTGTCAAATCTCTCACACGTTTGAAATTTCTCAACTCGGTGGGCCAAAACTTAGATGGCAGGGGACATCCTTTATTAAGGTGACTTGGCATATAAAATGTTCGGGAGTTTTGAATTTGCACAGTGAGGCTAAAGGTTATATGTAATAATACTAACAAACCAAATGTTTTAGACGCCCCTTGTCATACACGCCTCATGAATATCGATCGAAATTCTTGGAGCAATTCATGCAGAGGTTCTCAACCTCTGACGTCAAAGTGATCCAGTCACTTGTGGACGCCTGTGACCAATTTATGTGTCAGACGATGGCGCTTAATTTTCTGTAGTAATTTCACATGCTTTCATGAGCCCACAAATGACCACCGTCGATGAAAGGATATTGTAGCTGAAGAAGAAGAACAAGCTTCAAGTCAAATTCGCCTTCAATCTTCATTTTGCTTATCAACACAAGGGAATTTAAATTGGGCGTAATTTTTCCGGTAGTGTGTTTCCTTCATTGTTATGATGAGACGATAGCCAGACATGTCAAACGTCATGGAGAAGATCCATCGAGCCAGGCTGCATGAGCGAATGTGAGCCAGTCCGCCAGTCCCAGAAAAGCATTTTCAGATCCAGAATGGAAAACTCCGTGTTACAAGACAAAAATTTTCCATTTGATATAATTCCCAATCATTTTGCCTATCAAACTGACTCCTTCACTCGTCTACCATGAGGCAATTCTCATTGTAATGCGATCACTCAAGTTCGCTCTTTGTTACCTTAACACTGAGGCGAAGGCTTCGTGCAACTTTTAGTTATTTTAACTTCAGTCCAGCTGGAATAATAAAAATTTACCACTACACCCACAGTCCAAATAAACAATAAAGAATTTGAATTATTGAATTTTCACCGTGATCTAGAAGCCAGCTTATTTACTCATAAAGATGACGAATTAGAATCAGACAAGCCGATGAAATGAAGGAAAAATCTGCATTGCTCACTTGAATATGCACACCCAAAAGAAATAAACATGAGGACTGCGAGAGGGATGGGGCGACGTGCAATTTCGCTCACATCTTCGCTTGCTGTTGCTGCACGCTTTCTTTTCCTTAATGAGGCTGGACTAGGACTTCGAATGAATTCCATCATTCACAGGGAGCCAGAACCTTCACAGGGAATAAGGGTCACTTTAAGCTTTTCTAATAATTACTGGCAGATTACAAAAATAAAGACAGAAAACTTCTGTTTCTTTTGGTCATTATGAAGTTTTGGTCTTATAAAGACTGGCTGAGTCCACTCAAACCATTATTAAATTCATCACAGACTATTTATCCAAAACTTTTGACAGAACAACAAGCTCCGTTTCATCATTTACTAACCACCAGTGCAATGTCAAAAGTTCTTCAATGAAAAACTCAGAACAAAAATTCATGTTAAATTAAAATCAACGTCGTTTGATAATGTCAGGCATCCAGTCGATCGGATGGGACTCTTCAGTGGCTACGTCAGCTTCCTTGTAGATTTTTATTGTCTTGTTAGCCTCTGTTGTTCGACGGGAGCCAGAAATGCCAAAGGTCATGGAGAATATTCCGGCTCCTGAGTTCATCGAGCCAGGCTGAACTTGAGTTTGAGTCCTACGTCATAAGCCCATTCATTTAATCAATTAACATTATTCCAAGTTCCGTACATTTTAAATATATTTTAAAGGGAATTTGAATGTGTACGCACCTCCGGAAATTACAGCCACTCCGCCAGTTGGAAGTGCACGACGGCGTTATCAGTTCCAGAAACCAGCACTCCGTCCTACAAAACAAAATAATATTTGATTGCCCTTACTTCTATCCGCTCAACTTTCCAATAGTACCGCCCAAAAATCAGCCTTACCTCAATTGCAGCTAAAGCATTCAGGACAGCATTGCGTACCCACTCAAGTTCTGAATAAATTGCCCTTGAGGACATTTCCACTGCCCAATTTTGTCCGTGGAAGCGGAGGCGAATATGTAGTACAAGTTGAGATGAAGAGCAATGGCTCTCACAGATTTCTTATGGTTGGTCAAAGTCGCCATAGACTTGCCAGCTGCCAGGTCCCAAAGTCAAATTGCAGCGTCATGAGATCCCGGTATCACTTCAGGATCCGTCGCTTGACTTAGCACGGAAGCCACAGTGTTGGTGTGTCCCCTGAGCGTGTGAGTGTTGACCTTGGTCCGAATGTCCCAAACTTGAGCCACGAGTCCTGACCGACAGTAATAAAACGTCGATTGTTGGATGAAGAGTGATCCCATAAACTGCACTCAAGTGGCCGTGGTAGCTTCTTATGACCTTGACAATTAAACACAAAAGTGTTACCTGCAGTCAGCCTCTAAGGTCAAGTCACACTCACATTATTCTGTTCCAAATCCCAACATTTAACCGTCCTGTCCTGACCACAAAAATGAAATGTAGGGATGTCTCGGAGTGACCAGAAGCTCACATGTCCAGTCAATGACGGCTTCAAAGTTCCCATGGCCAAGTTCCAGATTTTAATAACTGGGTCCACTGTCAGGCACTTGTCGATCACGAACATTTAAAATTAATGAGAGCACAAGAATAATAGCTTGTGCAGCTTGTTATCATATTTGCTTTAAGGCTTTATCTACATTTCAAAAGTTTGTGTACTCGATTCTTTTCTTCCTGCATTGACTATGAAGGTGCTGTGCTGTGCATACTTATGAGCCAAGTTGATAGCTTGTTTTTGCATACTTTGAAATGATTAGATTGATTTAATATTGAAGGGCAATGACCCCTAAAACGACCTGCGATCACTTGAGGACGCTTTAGTGAGGACGGAAGCCACATTGCTGGTGTCTTGGTGTGTCTACTGACAGTTTGAATGTTGCCAATATCGTTTGCATATAATTTAGATGAGAGATTCTATGTGACTTTTGGTTTAATTTTGTTTTGATTTATGTGGAAACGAAGCTCGTACACGAGTCAAGCTGTAGCTGAAGACGAGGAGATTTGTTCTTTGTCATGTATTTTTGGTCCAATGTCAATGGTTGCATTTTTTGGAACATCAACGTTGTATGCCTGATGCATTGTAATGGATTAGTTGTCGCGTTATCGTTGTGTATAAGCTGTGTGAAAGCACGGCAAAGAGGGCTTAGTGTCTCTTTGATTATTCTTGTGTGAGATTTGGACTTGTTAAGACCTCAGTCAGAGACAAATCAATTTCTAGAAAAATCATAGAGTCATTTAAATAAATTCAAAGAGTATTTATGAGTAGTATTTTGGCCCCTTATTTTGCCAACTAAATTTGCACCCCAAACGACGATCGACATCTATTCTGTCACGTTTACCAGAGTTGCATCCCTTGATGTGCTACCGACCTTTGCCCACTCTATATACTTTGTATTATTATCATAGTATGCTAATCCTAATATATTAAGTCCTACAGTAATGCTGCAGAGGCTAAGAATATCATTGTCATTTGTAAGCTGGTGGATAAAGCCCGTGAAATGAAGACACATTAAATCAGATCGTATTCAACCCACACTATTCCATCTACCACGGCTTTGTTAACAATTATCCATCAACCATTCTGGCACTCTTACTTTTGTCATCCTAGTGCAAGTCTTACTGTGTCTCTCACCTTTACCCCTAAGTCACCATACACATCTCATCTGTTCCATCACCTCGTGGTTTACACCGCCCTACTAATATTTCCAAGCGAGTACCTGACCCAACCCCGGGTCGTCACACCAGCTAATTATTTAATCGACTAATTTCATATTTGATGCTTTTTAATTTTCGAGGAAGGATTGAATAGAAGTCGTACTTTGAGTGTGTACTTTGACCGATATGGCAATGTGAAGGGATTGAAAGTGAGAAGTTGTAAAAGCGAGAGAGAGAGAGAGAGAGAGAGAGAAAGCGCGAGAGGAACAAAAAAAATCTTACAAAAATTGTATTTATCGTGTTGGAAGAGTTGGAATTTGTTTTTTAAAGAAGAACTCCATCTAGCTTACCAACACCTTGGAGTCTAAATTGAGCACTCAAATGCAGATTGAACTGCCTAAGAGGTCCACCGCTTGCTTATTTTTTAGAGCATTTTAAATAAGTTTAGAAAGAAGTAGTGAGATAAAGCAACAAGATGTTATGTGACCGAGCAAGTGAAAAACTAACGAGACAGTCGCGGACAAAGTTGGATCAAGACCTTGGCCACTTGTAAAAATTTAAAATAGCAATAGTTCTGAACTCGTAATGAACCAACTAGGTTTAGAACAGAAATGACAATGACATAGTGACATGGTTTGAAGTAAAATAGAATGAACCACTGGAAACAGTGGCGTATTTTGGCCTACAAAAAGGGACTGGCTGGAGAAAATGATAAACTTTTAAGTTTCTTTTTTAATATAAATTGATTCCCAGTTAATGATATCAAGTATCGAGGTTTCATTTTTGCAAATAAGTCAAAAACCGCATTAACAACAATATCACTCTTGTAAATAATGGTTAGGCCAACCTTATGAGCGTGTCCTCTGACATTTGAGATCTCAAGCAAGTCTTGAGCAAACGCAGAACGGAAAACGTGCGTTCAACTGAAGCCATTATAACTGGCGCCGTAGCAAATAACGAAATAAATGGACCAGGTTCAAAGAGGCATCGCAGTAATTAAGTGCTTCCATGGCCACAGCTGGCTTTTCCTGTACAAAATTCATGTTGCTTTATGATTATGGCCTTTATGATTAAGCTATTCAAATGGCCGGTGTTTCATGCAGTTTACTGATTTACCGATTCATGCTTCCATCTTCCATGTACCGAGCCAACTCCAATTCTATTTCACCAAGCGAGGCACACGTACACGGAAGATCAGCTTCGTAAAAACGAGCAGCGTTTAGTACGTACTACGTTTAGTCGTAGTGGGAACAATTCCCAGCATGTCACGAACAAATGGTGTTTGACAAGCTTTTGAGACCGATAAGTTGAGAGAATGACTAAAGCAGTGCACATGGAGTGCCAAGCTCTGCTGCTCAAAAACAAGATCCTGTAAACCAAGGAACTTTCCAGACATGTTCGCTCCACCATCATAATCTGTTACTCTCATCTTATCAGAGTCTAATCCAACATTTCCCATAAACTTACTTAGAAAATCCTTCTGAGAGGCTCCAGTTGTTCGAGTAACATAACTTGAATTCAGTGTAAAAGTTTTTAGTGTTTATAACCAGATTATAATAACCCAGCGCATGCAAATTTTCTGCTACATTAAAAAGACCTTCATTGGCATTCAAATTTTCACGTTGTCCAGTGTTCAATCCAAGACTTTTCCGTGCATTTCTTTCTTAACCCATCAGCCCCTGATCTTAGTCCTGTATTTTTACAGTCGTTTCCGGCTTTCTTCCTACTTGGACATATCGATAAGTCATGTCTATAGTTGTAATTGTCATGCCTAGAAGCAATTAAGTTGTTCAATAGGCATTCTGAATATATAAGACTGATATATAAAATAGAGCTGAAGTCTCATTCCCACGTTGGCTTTGACAAAGGACTTCAAGTTCGGCGCAATCTTCTGACATTACAAGCGTTAGTCGCTCCATGGTTGTTCTACAGATACATCTTTATCTAAAGTTTTTGGGAAATACTTTCAGCGTTATATTAAGTTTAAGAAACTTCAAGGCGTCGACAACTTTTTTAATGAATTGAAAAACTGCATTATATATATAGTGTAAATTTGTTTCCCAAGGGGGCTGGCTAAAGCCTCATTAGCCCCTATGTAGATACGCTACTGACTGGAAACTTAAAATTACAAGTGAAAGCTAAATAAGACTGCACTGCGCTGTCGTGAATCTGACAAATAAGACATTCCTCTCTGTAGCAATGTTCTCCAAGCTTGACTTTGAAACCCTCCGGACGGACGACCAACATTTAACACTAATAAGAGCTGATGAAGAGCAGTAGCATGTTACAGGCAGCTTTTGGGCATGTTTAGTTGAGACCTTATCTGGGTTTCAACTGTGCGTTTTTTAGATTCTCTCACTATCTTGTTCATTGAGGGAGCTCGGCAGGGAAATTCATACGTGATTTGTAGCTTGTTTTTGTTTACTTTTAACTGATAACATTAATTTACCATAGGAGCAAAATATCACACTGGACCTTGCACTGGGCTTACTTTTGAGGACTCGCGTGTGGTTTTCTACTTAACGGATTTTTTCGAGAGCATCAGAATGCCCGTATTGGTAGGTCATAAGGTTACTACTACAGATCATTGTCAAGTCACTGTCATGAAAAGAAAATTTAGTCAAAAGTTGAGAGGAAATTTTATCAAACAAAACTGACACAGCCGCATTATTGGTCTTATCCGAATCTTGCCTGTCTTGCATTCCCCTTGAACCTGTTTGAACTCTCTTGAAGATTCTTGAGGTCTCAAGATTACTTGATGGGCATTCACTTCAACCAACTCAGTACAGAGGTCAAAGTGTTAGTGTTTCTACTCAGTGTGAATGTCCATGAATGAATTAGGGAAATGCATTGAGATAAAGCAACAAGATGGATATGAGAAAGTGAAAGTCTGAACAGAAAGTCGTGTAGAAAGTTAGATGAAGACCGTGGCAATTTACAAAAAAATAAATTTGTAGTTCTTTTATGCTTGATTTGACCCAGTACAACTCAGAACAGTAATTTCAGTGACAGAACGGCGAGGTTTCAAGTTTAAAAAATCATTAAAAGGTGAAGGTGATACCCTAAAAATAACTTCAAGCTGTTAACTAAATGCAAAAATACTGGAACTGTCAGCAATAGAACAAATAAGTTCAATTATGCCTTCCCAGCAATATTTGCCAAGCTTGACTGGCTACTGCTTAACTGCCTACCCAAGTGGACCACCAATATTTAACAACAATAGTGCATAAGATCAGTTGCTCATGATAGGGTCATCATTGAGAGCTTGTTATGATGTTATTTTCTTGAACAAGACAGTTTAAAGCTGAGCAGGAGGCAAGGGAAACGAAAGATAGTGTAACAGGCTTTGTAGTCAGGACGGCTGGTCCTGTTATTGAAAGAATTAGCTTCATTACCTCAATAACAGATCTTTCGCCAACCTTGAAGTTAACGCGAATTTTAAACGATTCAGAGAATTTTACAGGCTCAGGAATGGAATGTTCATGCGTTTAGGTGTTATTGTTGTTATCAGCCAGACACACTTGATTGACTGTAGCACAAATTGCCGTTCAAGTGTACACTTGGTTTACTATTTGTCCTTTTGACTTTGAAGTAATTTATTCGCAAGTTGCCCACATTCATTCTCCCTGCTCACACACACAATCTCTAACTTTACCTATAGCTTCTGCGAGTTGACCTCACCCCTAAATTTATCCAACAATCTCTCATAAGGTGGTGACCCTCTCGTTGATACATTGTGAATTTTTTAAAGTTTTTTTAAGGCTACTTAGCCAGTCAGGCAGGAGAGCATCAATAAATTTTTTTATGATAAGTTCAATACGACTACTGATAACGAAATGCCGCAACGACAGTCAAACGTCTAGGTCCTGTATGCTTGAGTCAATTGTTACTGATAGGGACAAAGAAATGATATCAGGTGATGAACAATACGAACCTTGATGGCAAGTTGTAGCAAGCAAAGGAGAGTTTTCATGTCACATATCTAGTCATATCAGGACTTTTGTTTGGTAAGTATTTCAACTCACCCAATTTATGTCACCCATCTGTCCAAGAGCAAATCCAGTGAACACAGTTTAATCCTCAACGGCTAGTTTGCATATTAATCTATTGCAAAAACAAGCAGCTTAAAATGGGGAAACGACGATCAAAGCGAATTAAAAATTGTGGTGTTCATGTGCGAAGCAATTTAACGGCTACAAATGTGAATGCAATCACTGGCAACTCTTCCTCCTCACCCGCAAGTCCTGTTACCAGCTTACGGAATTATGGAATTAAACAGGGAGCAAGAGGAATAATCAAAACAAAAAGACTGAAAATCATCAAGAACCCGTCTCCAGCAGAGGCAAGTAAGGCCGAAACCCAAACCGCCTTCCGTTTTAACATTCCCACTCCAACTCGGCACTTCAAGGGACGAAGGAAGACCATGGAAGACGTCAGAGACTATTTCACCAACCTGTCCCCTCAAACTGACCATTGTTGGGATCGTATTGTTGCCATTGTTGGACTAGGAGGTATGGGGAAGACAGAGACGGCGTATAAATTTGCCGCTGATTATAAAGAACTTTTTCCAAATGTGGCGTGGATAAATTCTGAAACTGAGAAAAGTTGCTTAACAAGCTTCCTGGACCTTGGCAAGCATTTAGGGGTCGTTCCAAAGGACATGAAAATTGAAGACGCAGACTTGAACCTTGTGAAAGAAGTTTACCGTGAGATGGATAAAAGAGATTGTGGCAGGGTCTTGTTGATCTTCGATAACGCAATTCAGCTCAACTCAAAAGGAACTGAATTTGGGATACTGAATTACCTTCCCACGCAAGACTTGCTTAACAGACGCTTCCCGTACATCCTCGTTACAACCCAGACGGACTACTGGGAAAGAGGAATCAACAAATTTCAAGTTGATGAACTGACTGAAGAGGAATCTCTGGATTTCTTTCGTAGCAGCTTCCAAGTAAAGGCACCGGAGTGTGATGAAGAATTCAAGAAGTTACACAATATTTTAGAGGGCTATCCGCTAGTGATGAACTTGGCAGCGGCGCAAATTGACTACCTTCCAAAGAAAGACACCATTAATCACTTGAAGCAGCAGATTTCTAACTACATTGAGAAGCTCGTGAAGCAACAAGATAAGATCTTGAGTCAAAAAATGAACCGAGCTTGGGCAAATAGTTACAACAAGACCCTATCGAATGTGTGGCAGTTGACGTTTGAAAGAATTCAGCAAGAAGACGATGGTCGCGATGCCCTTGAGCTTCTGCAACTAATGAGTTTTCTCCGTGTTCCAATATCGTCACATGAATTTATGAATATGCTCGTCAGTAGTTCAGACTGTCCTCATCCTCCTAGGAAAGAACGCGAGTTTCAACTGAAAGAATGCTTGCGTGTACTCTTGAGATTCTATGCCGTAAGAATTTTGGGAGATATCCAGGATGATGAAATGGGATTTGAGTGTAAATTGGGAATTCATCGACTGCTGCAGTTAGTTGTGAGACAGCAAATGGTTTCGAGAAAAATTCTTCAACAAGTCTTGTTCTACTTTGCAACAAATTATAACTATGCCAACAGTGTAAATATGACAGCTTTGGAAGAGGCACTCCACAAAATTCAACTTAGCCAGCCTGCATTACCGTACGTAGGAATTCTTGCATGTCATGGCGTTCCTGCGGCTTGTAAAATCGTGGAGACCACAGAGCCTCAAACAAAAGCTGCCGCTACCATTTGGCGTTTGTATAATTTAGAACGAGGAATGACATCATTGAATGAGAATGCCATTCAAGTTCTCCGGGAAATAATAGGACTTACGAAATCTGAGGAGCAGCTTAGAGACCGTAAAAGCTTTGCTGACGTCTTATTTCACCTTTTGGATGGTTCAAAATTGTTCAGATATTACAAAGATGACGGAGCTGAAGTCGCGGATTACTTTAATCTGGCTGGCTTGGAAGTACGCAAATATGAAGTTTTTACAAGAAAGAGCTTATATAAATTCAATGATAAATTTAAGGGTGGTCTTGAAGAAAACTGGAGCATTTGTAGGAACTGCAGGTTTGAAGTCAAGCCCCAACAGGAACTCAAGGATTATGTACTATCGAGTTCAACTGCAAACATCTTATCAAAGCTTCAAGTAGATGTACGCACTTGACAAGAAATCATGGAGATGGGAGATTATAGTCAATTATTAATTTTATTTTCAGTTATATATTCGAGAGGATGGGTTGAATCCGGCTACTGATGATGACGTCGCAGGAATTTGGTTTACTATGTTTACCAGGTTGAAATACTACCAGTCAAAATGGGATCGTTGGCCCAGTTTCTGGGGACGTTTTTGGGTATTTATTTGATTTGCTGACGACAACTTCTAGATTTACTTTACCAAGCTTATTGCTTAAATAATTTTAAAACTTCAGAGGAGCATGTACAAAACATGTCATTCCCCAGATGCACCTCAGTCCAGAATTGGTACTCAAATTAACAATATTTTGAAAACATGCATAAAATTATGAAAGGAAATCAAACATTTTATTTACATTGAAAGCTACGCTGAGGACGTGTTTATGGAATCGAGGACTAGAAGTGAAATTAATTCAAATATTCGGTCGTTTCACGGAATTTCATGGAAATGATTACAATCCATGGATTGTGCGCTTAATGGGTAATGTTCAGGTTGTGTAAAAACAATTGAATGTGGTTGTCTAAAACTTTGATGTTAACTTTAATAGACGTCTGCATGGACGGCATTAGTTTGAGGGACGAACGTATCCAAAAAGTCATGTCATCATTGTGTCACATGGCAACAACAGTCTATGCGAAATACACTTCCGATGCCCACTTAGGTTATTATCGATGTTGGTTCTAAAAAAATAGCGTTTTTTAGCTTCCTAACTAACCGACAAACTAAATTTTTGTTACTTTCTGCATATTTTCTAGACAACTGGAAAATTTTGACGGTTGAGTTTTGCTCCGTTTGGATCAAGCTGCTTTTAACGGATGACAATCCACCTTCACACAAACTTCTCGAATGTCTGACCCGTGTGAAATTTCTGGATTGTGTGGAGATCTTGGGTCGGCACGTGCTTAGGTAGCTTGATATAGAAAGTGCTTGGGAGTTTTGAAGTTGATGAATGAGGCTTAAAGATATGTAAATACTAACAAAACCTAATGTTTTAGACACTTCGTGCAATATACGCCTCGTGAGTATCGATCTAAATACTTCCGGCAGTTCATGGAGAGGTTCGAATCCTCTGACATTGAAGTAATCCGGTCGCTTGTGAACGTCTGTCGACGATTTACGGGAAACTCCAGGCAGGTAAGAGAAGAGGACTTCAGCTCTAATTCACACGAAAACTGTGTGTGACTGTGTGTGCTTGAAAACAATGCGTTCTTGCTTAGGTAATCCCACATGTTTTTATGATCCCGACCGCTGTCAAGAAAAGGGTATTGTCGCTGAAGAAGAAGACACGTCAACGTCAAAGGCTAAAGAACGCTGGTACAAAGAGGAAGGTTAAGGTCACGATGAAGGCATGAGGAGTCATGAAAGAGTAGATGGAGTTTTATGGAAATGATGAGAAATTCTTTGTGACTATTAATAGAACTTTATCTCAATTTATTCAGAGTGTAGCTCGTGCTTGGGCCCAGCTGATTAAGCAATTGATTAAGTTTAAAAGTAATTATCGAGGAATTATTGCAAGGAAGTCACTTGAGCGAAGGCGTAAACTGAGCATGTGGACGGCCTATATGGCCGTGTGGAACTAAGTGGGAGAAGTTGTAAGAGAGAGTGTGAGAGGAAGAACGAATTAAAATAGTCCACAAAAATTATAACCGTGTTGAGAGAGTAGCAGTTTATTTTTCGAAGGGGAACTTCATCTTTCTCACCAACACCTGGGGATCTAAATTGGATGGAAAATTTCCGGCCTTAACCTCCTTTGTTGTGACGAGATGATAGCCGGAGATGTCAAACGTCATGGAGAAGATCCATTGAGCCAGGCGTCTTGAATGTCTACGCATCTCTGTAAATTATAGCCAGTTCGCCAGTTGCAGAAAAGCATGCTCCCATTTCTAGATCCAGAATGGACAACTCCATTTTACAAGACAAAAATTTTTCATTTTATAGAATTTCCTATCATTCGGCCCCTCAAACGGCCTTCTTCACTCTTTTGCAGCCAACGCATCACTCAAGTTCTGCCTGTGTTACCGTACCCTTGAGGAAATCGCCAGCATGAAAGCTCAATGCAACTTAGTTTTAACTTTAGTCCACCTAGAATAATAAAAATTTATTACCAAACCAACAGTCCAAATAACCAAAGAAACATTTGGGATTTTCACAGTGGTGCTCTAGAATCCGGCTAATTCATTCATCGTCATCATCATGACGACGAATTTGCATCAGACCAGACGATGGAATGTCTAAAAAATCTGCATTGCTGATATTATTATGCACACCCAAAAGAAATAAACATAGGACTGCGAATTGGACGGGGTGACTGACAATTTCGCACATATCTTTGTCCACTCAAATCATTATTGAATTCATCACAGATTATTTATCCAAAACTTTTCACAGAAGAGCAAGTGTAGTGTAGTGAATAAATCCAGGCGGTTTGGCTCATCAGATGATAGGCACACATATAATTATGATCATGGGGATACACCTGAATCTACTCAACACCGTCTAATCGTTGAATCTAATATAAATAAATCTCCGTAGCCATCTCACCAAACGTTCATACCAACTGCTTTGATAAGTTTTTATTAGAAATATAAATTACTAAGTAATTATCAATGATAATTACTTCAACTTTGCAAAGAAAATAATTATGTACATTTAACTTTACAAATGATACAAATCTCAACAAGAATTATATCTCTCTCTACTTCCACTCTATTCTTACTATTCTCTCTATTCCTCTGGCTAATCAATGTGATTAATCTAACCTTTGTAGATATCACTAGCAAATCAATAATCCACAATAATCAATCAATCTAACAAGAATATCAATGATGACTCAATGAAAAGTTAAGACTGTCTTTCCTACGTCTATCCTCCACGAGGCTTCGTCTAAGAGTCCCGAATGTTCCTTTCCACGCAGTTAAGGAACTTCGTCAGCCTACAGTCTTATCACTTCCATGTTCATCATGCGACACAATTTACATTTACATCATATACATGAATATCATTCACTCCCATTCGTGGCTATGCTAACACATTAATGTATGTATCTGTTAAACATAGTCCTATACGACACAAGCTCCGTTTCACCATTTACAAACCGCCAGTGGCCAGTACAATTTCATTCATCAGCTTTTCAATGAAAAACTCAAACAAAGTTTCATATTAAATTAAAACCAACGTCGTTTCATAATGTCAGGCTTCCAGTCGATCGGATGGGACTCTTTAGTGGCTACGTCGGCTTCCGTGTAGATTTTTATTGTCTTGTTGGCCTCTGTTGTTATACGACGGGAGCCAGAAATGTCAAAGGTCATGGAGAATATTCCGTCTTCCGAGTTCATCGAGCCAGGCTGAAATTGAGTCTGAGTTCTGCGTCATAAGCCAATTTATTTACTCAATTATTATTCCAAAATCCATACATTTCCAATCTATTTCAAAGGGAATTTGAATGTGTACGCACCTATGGAAATTACAACCTGTCCGCCAGTCCCAGAAGTGCACGACACCGTTATCAGTTCCAGAAACAAGCACCCCGTCCTACAAAAACAAAACAATAATAGATTCCCCTACTACCATCCGCTCAACTTGCCAATAATTCCGCCCAAAAATCAGCCTTGCCTCAAATGCAGCCAAAGCATTCAGGATGGCATTGTGCTCACTCAAGTTCTCAATAAATTGCCCTTCAGGACATTTCCACTGCTTCATGTTGTCCGTGGAGGCGGAGGCGAACATATACAAATTGAGATGAAGAGCCATGGCCCTCACAGATTTCTTATGGTTGGTAAAAGTCGCCATAGACTTGCCAGCTGCCTGGTCCCAAAGTGGACATGTATCGTCATGAGATCCCGTGATCACTTCAGGATCCGTCGCTTGAGTCAGGACGGAAGTCAAAGTTTTGGTGTGTCCTTTGAGATTGTGAATGCTGGCCTTGATCCAAATGTCTGAAACTCGAGCCACGCTATCCCTACTGACAGTAAGTTAGAACGTCAATTGTTGGATGAAGAGCGATCCCATATTTCCACTCAAGTGGCCATGGTAGCTTCTTATGACCTTGGTTATTAAGCACAAAAGAGATACCTGCTGTCAACCTTTAAGATAAAGTCACATTAATTACAATCTGTTCCAAATCCCAACATTTCACCGTCCTGTCCTCACCACATAGCTGAAATGTAGGGAGGTCTCGGACTGAACAGAAACCCACGGACTGTGCTCACATGTCCAGCCAATGACAGCTCCAACGTCCTCGTGGCCAAGTTCCAGATTTTAATAACTGCGTCCACTGTCAGGCACTGGTAGATCACAAACATTTAACATTAATGAGAGCACAAAAGTAATAGCATGTGCAACTCGTTATCATATTTGCTTTGTGGCTTTATCCACATAGTATCAAAAAGCGTGTGTTCTCGGTTCTTTCCTTCCTGCATTGACTCCAGGCGGTGCTCTGCATGGATATGAATCGAGCAGATGGCTTGTTTTTGCTTACTTGGAAATGATTAGATTAATTTAATATGGGATGGCAATCACCCCTGAAACGACCCGTGATCACTTGAGCATCCACCGCTTGAGTCAGAACGGAAACCACATTGTTGAAGTCTTGGTGTGTCCACTGACAGTTTGAATGTTGACAATATGGTTTGCATTGGCCTAAGTCACGCTTGCCCAGCCTACGGGGATGAGGACATCATTTTTGGATCAAGTCGATCTGCAAGCTCAAGTCACACTCACCTTATTACGTTCTAAATCAAGACGTTACACTTAATCTGCCCTCAACACATGGGAGTATACGCGGGTGTCTCGGACTGACCTTAAGGTCAACGACGGCGCTCACATGTCCTATCCATGACAACTTCAAAGTCCCTGTGAACAAGTGTCAAGTGTTAGTAATCCTGCCCGCTGATCCTGTGCCTGTGCAGAACCAATTACTTTGAGGGAAATTCGTATGGAAATTATTGCAAATCATTTGACACAACACTTCTGCTCCTCCCCTCCTTGGCGTCCAAGGCATCCACGATGGCGCCTAGGCCTAGACTTGTCAAGTTCTGAATAAATTTTCCCAAGGACATTTCCACTGATTGATTGCGAGTATAAGCCCTTTGGAGAAATTTAAAGAGCAGCAGGAATATTGAGCAACAAGATGGATTTGTCAGAGAAATCAAAAATCTTACGAGAGAGCCGACGGTTGAAATTTCCAAAAAATAATTAAGTTAGTAAATTTTTTGAAGTCGTAAGGACCCAGCACAGCTCAGAACAGTTAACCTAATGACAGCACATCACTGCGTCAAGTAGAAGAATTCAGTGGGACGGAGTATCGATCCTAAAAATGAAATAAAACTGCAAACAAAATGCAGAAACAATGCACTGTCAGCATTCAGACGAATGACATGAACTCCTCCACAGCAATCCCTTACAAGCTGTGCTCATGCTGGCACATGTCGTGCATATGTTTGCCATGCCATGGAATATTATCAAGTGAGATGACCTCAATGGTCCACTCTGCATTTGGACGCAATCTCTTTAAGGTTGTTGATTCAATGATAAACATCATGCTTTGTCTGTCAGTACAAAATAAATCTAAAATAGGACAGGCAATTTGATAATTCGTGACAAGAGTGGCAACACTCTGTCCCAACCCGAACTGAAATCCACCTTCAGCTTGAATCAAATTTGCTCCAAATAACAAGCCATTGTTAAGTGTGCATTGTAAGGAACTTCTCCTCAAACTTTTGTCAAGATAATCACAGTCCCGTCAAATTTGCAGCCATGAATGTGTTCATTTGTCCTAAATGTTTTTGTTCGCTTTGGATGGAAACTTTGACAGGGACAAAAGGGACCAGGTGAATACTAGACACGTCCACTTTAATGTCCAGCTCTAGACCAACCCCTCGAGTCTCTGTCATAACTCCTTCCAGCTCCATATCCACTTTATTCATATACATTGAATACTAATTTTAGTATTGATGCCACAGGCATTTGACTAAATACCAGTATAAGACTCCTCTTACACACTGAGAGTGTGACTATCCCATGGAAATTATTGCAAATCATTTGACAATACAATTCCACTTCTTTCTTTGCCACCAAGGCATTTATATTATGACAAAGTGACCAATCAAGTTCTTAATGAACTGTCCGTTAGGAGAGTTGCACTGCTCTACTGCTATGCTGTTGCTAGTGATTTGGAGAAGTTTAGGGAAATGCATTGAGGTAGAGCAACAAAATGGATATGATACAGAAAGTGAAAGTCTGCAGAGAAAGTCGTGTAGAAAGTAAGATCAAGACCTTGGCAATTTACAAAAAATAAATGCGTTGTTGTTTGATACTGGTATTGAAATCCAGCACAGCTCACAGCACTATTCTCAGAGACGAATTGGCGAACTTTAAAGTTTCAAGCTTAAGTTTAAAGCTGTAGACTATATACAAAACTATTGTTGGTCGGAGTTAGCCCGAATTAGATGAATTATTCTAAACGATTCAGCCAATTTTACAGGCTCAGGAGTAAAATTTCCATGTGTTGAGGTGTTATCGTTGTTATCAGCCAGACGCACTTGATTGGCTGTGGAACAAAATCACATTCGAACTCAAGCATATTGTACACGTTCAAGCTTAGTTTACTATTTGTCACTTTGACTTTGACTGATTTGGCTACTATAATCAGGAATGCTATTAAGCCTAAAGGTCATGCAGCCGCTCAGGCTTTCCACCAAGAGGGCGATTCCATTTCCAGAATTCATTTGATTTTCATGTACTGTGTCCTCTTCACACACGGTAGCGATGTCAGTTACAGGTGTGGCATTTTGGAGAGTTCATGCCAAATACTCCTGCTCGCCTGCCTTTCTCTGCTTGTGCTGGAGCTTATAGACCCTAACAGATTTTATTTTTGTATACGAAGTAAATTTAAAAAGCTTAATATGTGATTATCTGACTGCTCATTTCAGATGGTTCGACTGGCTTGTCCTTGTCATCCATGGTAGTCAGGACTTGGCTTTCTTGATTAAGACTGCTTTTAGATCACTACCTAAAGAATGAAGGTAGTTTATAGTGAATTTTTTACAGGCATTATAATGTTACGTCAGGCAGGAGAGCCTCAATAAAATCTTGTTGATGATAAGTTTAATGTCTACTAGTAATGAAATACGCTAACGACAGTCAAACGTCTGTGTTCTGTTTGCAAGAGTCAATTGTTTTAGTGATGGAGACAAAAATTGATGTCAAATGTAAAAATGTTATGCGATGAGCTAAGTTCTATTGCAGGGTTAGAACCACCGTTTGTCACAGTCATGCTACCAACATATGACTTTTAAACTACAAAATCCCTGACGCATTACACCTCATTACATGGCCATTCAATCAACTTCAGAGATCAATTACCAATTGTGCTCAATTTTCACTGATTAGTTTCGAGTGTTCCTCGAGACCCAACTGAACCTATGAGTTTGACAGTTACAAATTCTTAAAAAAACACTTAGCCATATGGACAGTGGCTCAATGTTGTCATTTTATATGGAGCGTCATGGCAATGTTGGCCACTGGAAGTAGCATGATTTTAGAACTAGTTTGTTTAACTTTGATAATAGATGAGGGCCGCTGGATATAGTGATATGTATAATACTAAAAAAATGCGGATCATAACATCAAGTACAGAACCTGCGTACCAGCAACTCGGTAAGGTTCATCTTTTAAAGAATTGCAAGTTATACAAAGCCATGGAGATTTTCCATGTCACATATCTAATCATATCAGTACTCTGATTTGGTAAGTAGCAGTTGCCTGAAATTTGCACATCCAAGCCATGTCATCATTCCGTGAGCGAATCCAGTGAACAGTTTTTTATCCTCATCGGCTGGTTTTTTATCCTCATCGTTTAATATCACACATATAACTCAATTGCTAGGAATATTAAGTTAATTTGAATTGACGACAACAGGCAGCTCAAAATGGGGAACAGGCGATCACAGCATATTCAAAATACCACAGGTGTTCATGTGGAAGGCAATTTAATGGCTACACATGTGAATACTTTCATCAACAGCCCTGCTACAGCAGTGGCAAGTACGGCCAAGATCAAGGCCCCCTTCCGCGTTAATGTCCCTACTCCAACTCGGCACTTCAAGGGACGAAGGAAGACCATGGAAGACGTCAGAGACTATTTCAGCAACCTTTCCCCTCAAACTGACGATTGTTGGGAGCGGATTGTCGCCATTGTTGGACTAGGAGGCATGGGGAAGACAGAGACGGCGTATAAATTTGCCGCTGATTATAAAGAACTTTTTCCAAATGTGGCGTGGATAAACTCCGAGAATGAGCAAAGTTGCTTGACAAGTTTCCTGGACCTTGGCAAGCAATTAGGGGTCGCTCCCATGGGCATGAAAATTGCAGACGTAGACCTGAACCTTGTGAAGAAAATTTATCATGAGATAGATGGAAGAGATTGTGGCAGGGTCTTGTTGATCTTCGATAACGCAATTCAGCTTAACTCAAATGGAACCGAATTTGGGATACTGGAATACCTTCCCACTCAAGATTTGCTTAACAGACGGTTCCCATACATCCTTCTTACAACCCAGACGCACTACTGGGAAAGAGGAATCATTAAATTTCAAGTTGATGAACTGACTGAAGAGGAATCTCTGGATTTCTTTCGTAGCAGCTTCCAAGTAAAAGCACCAGAGTGTGATGAAGAATTCAAAAAGCTACACAAGGTTTTTGAGGGCTTTCCACTAGTTATGAACTTAGCAGCGGCGCAAATCGATTATATTCCCAAGAAACACACAATTGATTACTTGAAGAAGCAGATCTCTAACTACATTGAAAAGCTCGCTAAGCAACAAGATAAGATGTTGAGTCAAAAAATGAGCCGAGCGTGGCCAACCAAATATGACAAGACCTTATCCAATGTCTGGGAGTTGACTTTTGAAAGAATTAAGGAAGAAGACAAAGGATGCGATGCTTTGGCAGTCCTACAACTTATGAGCTTTCTCTACGTTCCAATATATTCACGGAATGTCGTCGACATATTAGCCCGAAACTCAGCTCGTCCTCATCTTCCTAGGAAAGAACTCGAGTTTCAACTGAAAGAATATTTGCATGTGCTCGAGAGATTCTACGCCGTAAGAACTTTGAAAGGTTTCCAGGATGATGAAATTGGATTTGTGTGTAAATTGGGAATTCATCAAATGCTCCAGTTAGTTGTGAGACATCAAATGCAGTCGAGCGAAGCTCTTGAGAAAGTCTTGATCAACTTTGCAAGGGATTATAAGACCGAAAAATTTGTCAAATTTGGCGACATTATAAATTTGACAGCTTTGGAAGAGTCGCTCCACAGAATTCAATTGAGCCAGCAGGCATTACCGTACGTGGGAATTCTTGCGTGTCATGGCATTTCTGCGGCTTGTGAAATTGTTGAGACCAGAGAGCCTCAAACGAAAGCTGCCATCACCATTTGGCGCTTGTATAACTTGGAACGAGGAATGAAAACATTGAATGAGAATGCAATTCAGGTTTTCCACGAGCTAATTGAACTTACGAAGCCTGAGCAGCAGCTTGAAGACCGTAAAATCTTTGGTGACATCATAATTTACCTTCTAGCCGGTTTCAACCATTTCAAATATAGCAGAGACGACGGAACTAAAGTCTCGGATTACTTTAACCTGGGTATCTTGGGTGTAAGTGAATACGAAGTTTTAACAAGAAAGTGCTTAAATAAATTCAATGATAAATTTCAGGACAGTGGAGTAATTTGGAGCATTTGTCCAAGTTGCAAGCCTGATCACCACGGAAAGCACCGACAGGAAATGAGGGAATACGTACTTTCGCGTTCAACTGCACAGATCTTATCAAAGGTACAAGTACAGGCAAACACTTGAAAACAAATTATGGCGATGAGAGATCATAGCCAAGTATTAATTGTATTTCTAGTTATGTATTCGAGAGCATGGGTCGTCAAATCCGGCATTTACTGATGATGACATCGCAGGAATTTGGTTTACTATGTTTGCCAGGTTGGAATACTACCGGTCAAAATGGGATTGTTGGCCCCAATTCTGGGGAAATTTTTGGGTATTTATTCTTTTTGCTGACGTTTACTTCTATAGCTGTCCTTGGACAAGCCAGTGTGGTCTGGGGGTTAGAGCTCTGGACTCATTACTCCGACTCACACTCACAGAGGGTTCGATCCC
>JAQIWI010000929.1:0-20690 GCA_034698825.1 Deuterosminthurus bicinctus | reverse complement strand
CTGTACGTATTTCAGTTAATGAGTAGGTCGTTAAAAAGCTAGGATTCCTCAAGATATTATACACCGCCAAATTCAGCCGGACCGGTGTGCAATTTAGATTTGTTTTACTGTTAAACATATCTGCTAAATGCGGCGAAATATATTTTAAGTCTTTAATAAATTGCAGTTATTATCTGATACGGAAAAATGGCTAGCGGATTTCACAGCCGCATAATCACTAATGATATAACATCATGAGCATTTTATATAACAAATCTAAAGAATATGTGAAAATATAGTTGGCTGTGTGTAATTAGCAGCAGCGGCGTAGGTATTTTTCGGTTATACGCCGTCATTATGGTGGGTCGTCAACTGCTTGAGATGTAAAGATTTGTAGACAACTGCGCTGTAGAGATAATAAAGCTGCCTCAATATGCCACCCAATCTTCTAATTATGAAAAATAATGGTAAAAAGCAGCATCTAAATTTCTGGCATTGTCATTTACAAAGAAGACCTCATTGAAGCAATTCGCGTCAGTTTGGTATTGCATCTCCTGAAATTCCAGCTACCACGCATATATTTTCTTTGTTCTAATGCTGCAGCAGTAACGTACCACTTTAACTTATTTTTCCCAGAAAAAATTTCAGTAGGTTGTCTTTAGCTGAAGAAATCATGTGGAGCAAAGTAGCAACAAGCTTATTCGTGTATTCACTTGAGTCAGCCAGCAGATTTTATGCTTGTCCATACGATTGGAACCGTAAGAAAGGTCGGGTTGAAATGAAGTCCAAGATTGGACAATGGATTTGGGGAATGAATTTTCTTTTGGAGTGTCTCCTTGAACTCTTTGTCATCTACCGTATGCTCGAAATGCACGTGAGGGATGTTGGGACTGCGAAGGAAAAAATCAGCATGAAATATACCACGGTGGCTTATATGTTACCGTGTATTTTTGGGCTGGCCACTTGGTTCCGCTGGGATGAGTATGCTGCATTTGTCAACTCGGCCATGACAATCAGTAAAGAATTCAAACGTGAGCGTTCCATTACTTTACTTAATGTTTTCCTAATGTATTAATACGAACATGTTCTGTTTAGGGACGAAAATGACAACTGTTTCATCTGCAGACATGGAAGGTAATTCAAAACAGGAAACTACAGCGGACGATGATGTGAAAAATAACACTGATCCATACATACGGTACATATTTTTCATCGGACGCCTTGCCACAGCACTGCAAACAGTTGCAATTTTTGTCAGACCGCAACAGCGATTCCTCCTGTCGTCCATATCATCGGACCCGAAGAAACTCTCGTGGGCCATTCGACTTCCCATTGCCCTCTTCCACGTTCAAATGGTCTGGTCATTGTGTTTCAAAATGCATGTGTATGCCTTCACCAGCCTCGCCTATCTCTCCTCTACGTATCTCATGCTACAAAGAGTCCGATCTGGCTATGTCATACAAGCCAACCGTGCTCAGCAGGCCTTCATGAAATTCTACACTCAAGTTCAACTTCAGCACAGCGTTTACCAAAGAACCTTTGGGCGGCTGGAGCTCCCACTCACCAAGGGTGACATCATTGCTGTGGCCACTCTGAGCATTTACGGGGCCATTAAATTGAGCGGATTGAGGGCTGCAATCTTGGCTATGATTGCTGTGGCAGCGATAGCACAACTCAAGATAATGTACCAGAGCATTGCGGACCTTGAGGAGTGGTCGAATGAAACACTAAGGTCGTGGCGCTTTGTGACAAGCAATAAGCTGGGTATGCTTAAACTGAGAGCTGCAATGCCTTTGAAGACCCGAATTGGGGCTTTGTATGCTGTACCCCAGTCGGTTGTCCCGATAGTAATGTCTCAAATTCTAGATAAAACTATCACCCTTCTACTCACATTCTAGTTGTTGTTAGTCACTAACTTATAGGCTATAACCATAGAATTTCAATGATAGTAGCTGGTAGTACTTGCCTAAAAGAGTTTAAAGTGCCATTAGTGTCCAACTCATAACTCAGTACGTACCTGTAATATATATATATATATTATTAACTGGTGCACTGCTAATGGTATGGCGGTTAGTTGTAGCAAATCCGTGTTTGTAATATACTGTAAATCTAGATGTAAAGGCATCCCAAGTTATTCCTCTTTGACCATCTCTGATCAAGTTATCAGACGTGTCTATAACTTTAAGTATTTAGGAATCTACCTACATTTTAATATCTCATTTGACGTACACTGTGAGTATGTACATAAGAAAAGCTCATTGAAGTGCCATCAAACTCTTAAACGTAAAAAGGTTATCAGCCCTAAGATGCTAAAGGTAACTTTTAAATCTCTCGTTTTCTCGCACATTGAGTATAGACTGGCTGTCTGGGGAGCTGTTTCTGATGCAAGCTTGAGGAAGAGTCAGGATGCAATTGATCACTTCCTTATATGTATCTTTCTTGGAGGTCACACTTTCTACAAGCAAGGGGTTTTGGCTCCTAGTAGAACTAAAAAAGTTAAGAAAATCAATGAGTAGTTAATTTTTAGTATGTTTGAGTGCCACACTTATGTTACCGTGTGCCTCACTCGCTCACTTTTAAGACAACCAGTAAAGCATCTTCTCATTGTTGTACCAACACTTAAATCAAGTTGTGAAGTGTATAGTCAGTACATTTAGGTGTTGGAACCAGCTCTTGCCTACCTTTAGAAATCCCAGAGATTTCTCATCGGAGAACTTGCTACTACGACCAGCACGCAATAGCTAATCATACTTGCACTTCTATGGCATCCTCCATAAGCCCAGAAGAAAGTTCTTAGAATCAACGCCGCTTAGTCTTCTATCAAACTCTCCGTGAGTGCGTTGACCGCCCGCTAAAAGCTTTTCTCCTGCTGAAATCAATAAATCTGACTGAGAAGATTGTTCCATTTGACCTAGCAATTCGATTGCAAGGTTAGATGACGAACTCTGTAATTCAACCTGGCATCTTGCACTGTTTAGTTGGCTCCAGAAGCTAGACGAGTTAGACGACAGAGTGAAAGCACGTTTGATTAATTACGTATTGAAAAGGAAAGCAGCTGAGCTTGAGAGCAAGACTGCGTTGGGTGTCAACTTGGTATTGATTACCAAGGCTGCGTGCTGAAATTCGTTGTGTGAGTGAGATTTTTAAGCACTAGCATTTGACAAGTAGTTCTTGGAGTCAATAGTTACCTGAGTGCATAGCAAACACCATTCCTCCTGCCTGCAGTCTGCTACTTTGCGACCTTAATATTGGCATATTGTGAATGAAAGAACTACGTGCATCGGTTACCATTTCTATTAAGAAACTCTCCCTGAAGCTGCCCTGACTTTCATAAGGGAATGTTATTCTGGTCCTGAGACCTTTCTTTTGTCATCACAATCAATCATGATCCATGTTGTAGTCCTGACTGATACGAAGGAAGGTCGCCTTAGGTGATTTAATTACTTTGCTAATTGAATGCAGCTGCCGTAGGTAAAGAAAAGAAAAGCCAGCGATAGGATATTTTTAGCCCATTCTTGTTGCTGTACCAGCATTATCACATTGTGAGCTATTGCCTGAAGCGACACACTTGGATCTTCCCGACCCAGCGTAATCCCCAAGATTTGTAATTGGAAAACTTTTCTGGTGACATGCACGCAGTACCTGTTCGTAATGTGCACTTATAGAGTATCCGCCCTTAGTCCCAAAGAAAGTTTTTTGAACGCCGGCGAATCTCCTTGTAAACACTCGGTTAGTTCAATGGCCTTTTGATCAAAAGCTTTTTCTTGGTCTGATGAAGAGGAAAGAAGCTTGGACTTGTAGATTGAGCTTGCAGTTTGTAATAGAGGTAACTTGATACACACAGGGCTGCCCTTCATGGTTTACAATGTTTTGATAACTGAAGAGCTATAGAGCTAGTTTATTTTTAGATGTTGACTGTATGACAAGTAATTAGGGTCAAAAGGCAACAACAATGCATCAGTTTAACCAGTGTTTTCTTATCTTTTTGCAGTCCCTTTCATCTTAAAAACCATCTTATTACTTCTCTATGACGAGAAAAAACGCTTTTCGCAGCCCGTTTCGAACTCTTTTACTGTTGAATTACTTTGAATTTATAAGAGATAACTGAGAAATGCAACAAGAGTTCCACAGTTTCGTTCCTACGCAATTTCAAACGAGTTTTAATCTTGGAAATATGATTGACGTGGTTGAAGCCTAAACCTTTGGCAGCCACTCGACCCCCTCAAGAGACTGTAAGGCGAGACGTACAACATTTTCACACGCAGAACTTTCTCCACCTACTAAATGCTGTGAGGCTTTTTCCAGGAGCTTACAAAACCAAATAATACTTTTCATTAAATGTAAACTTAGACTTTGCGCGCCAGTCACATTACAACAAGTCCCAATTAAAAGCTGGCAACCACACAGGAGATTGTTCAATAACTCTTAGAGTACAATTCTTACTTCATTTGAGAGCAAGCAGTTCTCCTGCTTGTGCTACTTTGTGACCTTGGTAATGTCCTACTTGTGATGAAAGAAGTACTTACGTTTCATACTAAGATATTGTCACTTTGCACTGACTTTCATCATAGGTAATGTTATTCCGGTCCAGAAACCTTGTTTCCATAGGGTTAGCTGCTGCAGGTATCACCTTTCTTTTTTGTCCACATCAAAAAAGTTTACTAACATTATTAAAACTGACAGCTATTTTTTTCTGAAAATAACCCGTCTGTAACATTCACTCAGCTTTTTGAATTATAATAACAATAATAATTATTGTTGCCAGGGACTAAAGAGAGCCTGGCAATAGGATATTTTAGGCCTCTGCTGATTCTCATATTAACAATTTGATCATACATGATAGTCTGCAGCTCCAGGCAGACGTTCCACTTAGCTCTTGCTCACCTTTCGCAGTCCCAAAGATCTCCCTTTGGAAACCTTTTACCAAGACATGGAGGCGACACCTGATCATATTTGCACTCATAGTCATAGCATCCTCTGTAAGTCCAAACAAAAGTTCTTAGTTAGTACTTTGTTTGATCTTGAACTTGGTGACTGCAATAGTTATTAGTTATCCGATCAAAAGCTTTCTAGTAGAAGAGGTACGAAGATTTTGCAATCGGTAGACTCGCAGATTCAACTTGCAATATATGATTCGTGGGTATGATGACAAACTTGCTCAGTAGTTCAACTGAATACATTGCTCTGTGACAAGCTTTCTTTTCCGTAAGAGAAAGTCCACGTTGTCTGAGCTCCAGAAACTTAGCCGTGATCCAAAGCTGGAATTCTTTGCGCGTCTGATTGATGTTTAGTCGATCAATAATTGCAAACCTACGCGTGCTCAGGGCTCAAAATTAGCCTCATTAATTTTTCTATTTGAATGCACATTTGCGCCACAAGCAAGCGGCTTTGTTTTGACTCCTTGGATATCCAAGAGACATTTCAAAAGAACAATGTAAACAAAGATCGCAGGTTGAATCCTAGACAATGCAAACTTTCGTGAGTCTTTCACCGCTGAAAACTCTTTTAACATTATGCATTTAAATGTCTACCTGCATCTTTTACACCGCTATTCCGAAGCACAAGGTTACAAGCAAAGAGAAATATTATATGATTCATGGTCTGCATCTGCAATACTACCTGAGTGCCAAGCAAACAGTCCTCCAGCTAGTTACGCTGTGTTCCTTTTTTTTACCTTGATTTTGAATTTGGGACGAGAAAGTTTACGTATGCATCCTCGGCCATATTACGTAACATCAAGAAACCGTCCTACGTTTTGCCCTGACTTTCACCAGGTATTATCATTCATTTGATATATTATGTCATATTTTGAATGCACAGACACATTCTCTAAAGTCTCAGCTTACGGCTAATGTGCCACACAAGTCTGCGCGCTCATTGCTATTGTTTTAGGAGATGTCGGCGCTCAAAGTTTTAAAAACCTTAAGTTTGGCCAACCTGTGTTTAAATGTATAAAATGATTACAAAACCCAACAAATATTTCCCAGAGGCAAGAAATGTTTATACCTTGTTTTCATTTGAGAAAGCTAATAATAAGAGAAGACTGATTCCGCTGTTTACTTTTCTTTAGCCTTCGGCTGCCAAACTTTATCACAACGTGTTCATAAGCCGAAGAAAGCTTTTACCCTGCCACTGCCTGCCAGTATGGAGTATTCATTCTTCACCTTGAAAGACTTTCAAGGGCACAACTGAAATGTAATAGACTGCCAAAAGTAAATACTAAGAAATTTTTTAATATTATAACAAAATTCATAATCAACTTCACATTAGTACATCACACTGACTTGAAAAAAACTTGTAATAACCGCACTTGACCCAGATCAGATTACTGTACGATATGTGACACTTTCACCCAATCTCGTATCACTTTCTCCACCTGTGAAATGCTTTGAGGTTGAGTCCAAGAGTTCACCTCAGCTCAGCATGCTTTTCTTCTTGCAATGTAAATGTAAACTTTCCTCGTAAGCATACCCGACTACTTTAGTATTCTTTAAAAGGAATAAGGGCCCGTGAAGTATGTATGCTCAAGAGTTTGGTAATCATTTAGTACAAGTTGGTGTAATTTATTTGCCCTTATTTTGCTACAAGATTTTGAAATATTTACAAATTTAATAAATCTAGTTATGAGAGCACAGACAAAAATTCTTTGTGTGTTCCGGTTGCCAATAACTCAAGGCATGGGAATTTTCTCCAGCAAAAACTCTCTGAAACTATAGAAATACAATTTCAATCTGCATCTGCCACACCAGGTGGATACTCAGCTTTTGAAGGGAAAGATCACATGCACTTCAACCGTCCTTGATGATGCCATATGGCTGCCACTGGGAAAAATTATTCCGATTCAGAGACCTGTCTTTTGCAATTACAATCAATCTTGTTCCAAGTAGCCCTGACCATTGACATGCAAGGTAGTGAAATGTGCCGTTGGATAACTTAATAACATTTCTGATGGCGTGTCACAGGTGAACAGAAAACATGTTGTACCACAATACAGTTGAAAGTCTATTCCAGACTTGTTATTTTCCACATGAGTGGGATCGATGGCTGGAACATTAAATTTTGCTCCCTGTGAGTAAAACCAACTTTAATTATTCCATCTAGCATAGTTGTTGTGGCACCACCTTTCTTTTTGTCCTCATTCAACAAGTTACACAGCGTAATTAAAACTGTACTTTTTTTTCTGCAAAAAAGTACGCCAGTAAATTCCCTCAGCTTTACAAATTTTAATCTAATTATTGTTGCCAGGTACTGAAAATAGCCCGGGAATGGAATATTTTTGGCCTTTTACATTGTGTACCGTAACACAATATAGACGTTGTTGCAATTAGCTCTTGCCCACCTTTCGTAATCTCAGAGATTTCTCATCAGAGAACTTATACCATTACGTGCACGCAATAACTAACAATATTTTCACTTGTATAGTGTGTTCTGTAAGTCCTTGAGAAAGGTTTTAGAGCGCCGTCTAATCTGCTACACTACTATGCATGTAGACGTAGGCAAAGAGGCTTTTGATAGTAAAGGAAAATATGGGTTGGACCGTTGACACTGACGGACGGTCAGAAAAGCTCCTTTTCCAGTTCTTTACAAGGCTGGCCATTGAGTCCGGTCTGTGTAAGTTGTGACTAGAGAGGCTATGAGGATGAAGGGGATCTAATGAACGGACTTTTAATTACATATGTAAAAGGAAAGAAGCTGACGGGTTTAAAAGGAAAACTGTGTTCGGCTTCAACTCGCTATGAATTAAAAAAAATTTCGCTGCATTTGGTAGTTCTTCTGTAACCTTGTGGAGTCATGTTCCGGCCTTGAAGAGATTTTTCATGCGTGGGTGAGATGTTTGTGCCTTGGCGTGGGAAGCGTGGATTGCCCAACGATTTTCATTGTGGCTTCTGATTAGTCGCTGAATGTAAGCCTCACTAAAGTTGCTGATCAGCGTATCCACTACGACTTTGTTGCCTTTCTTTCTTTCAGTTTTCAAGTTACAATATTACAAAATTTAAAAATACAAAAGCTATTTAATAAGATAAATAGCTGCTCTGCTTGGTTCTCAATTAATTAGCCCAGATGAAATGGTTATTTCAGTGCACATTAGCACCATAAGCAAGAGGCTTTGTTTGCTCCCATTAGCCATCCAAGTTCACATATTTTGCAAAAGTAAATAAACTTGGCAGCTCCAATCCTACAAAATGCAAAGTTTCATTAGCAGCCTCAAGCAAAATGTTCAAGTATTGTAAAAAGCCTAATTACACCTTCAAGTCTGTAGAGCTTAGACGCCGGTCTCGTTGCCGCTGCTGGAACAGTTCTATCACGCTCTTCTCTTCGTTTCCAACAACAACGCAAGGCAAATATTAGAGACGCGGGTATCCGGAGCCGTAGAGAAAACACTTGGATGATGCTACACTACTGCATAGACAAGTTAGCCTTTCCCTGGTTCTCTTTAGCAAGATATGGTGCACGTTGTTCAAGCAGTGGGCTCGACGGAATTCATCTTGATGATTTAGTATGTTTTATTAACTCCACAACACTGAAACTCGTTTATTTTTAGATCTTGGCTTTGTTATAAAGAAACATGAAAAAAGGAGAGGAAAAAAATAATTAAATGTGCTCCACTGGTCAGCATACAAGACATGGGAGCTTTCTCTGTGGAAAACTATCCAAAACTCGAGCACTACTAGAATCTACGTCCAGGTTGGTCACATCACAAACTCTCAAGCATAAGCTGGCAAACTAACAAAAATCTGGAGTAATTCTTGAAGCGCGGCGTTACCTGAGAGTATAACAGATGGTTTTAGAGCTCCGTTTAGTGGTCGTCTAACGTTCTAACCCTTACGTGAGTGCAACATCAATCCGATCAAAAACTTTCTCTAGTTCGTGTGAAGAAGTGAAAATGTTCTGAAACAGGCAGACTTGCAGCATGACCTTTCAATTTAATTTGCAGGCGTGATGACGCAATACTAGTCCAACTTAGCACGTTGCACTGCGCAATACTTGAATTATCTCCGTAAGCAATACAAAATGAACACGAAACCCAGCCAATAATTCCTGAGAGAATAGTGCTAATAAAAGAAAACTGATTCAGCTGTTTGCATTTATGTCGCTTCCGCTTGCTAAAATCTCTCACTATTTCGTCATCATGAAGCCGACAAAATGTTACTGCACTTGGAGACTCTGTCCAATTATTTCACAGAATCAAACACCAAAATCTCTGCACTATTCCCAAGTGCAAGCTAGCAAAGCAAAATCTTAGATCATTGTAAGAGTAAAACACTAGAGCTGGATCCAAAGCAAACGATCTCCCTCCTGACACTGCACTTCTACGTTTTTTGAGCTTAATTGAACATGTGATGGCGAAGATTACATGCATGTGCGTCCTTTGTCATACTCTACCTATTTATGAAATCGTCCTTGTAGCTATGTCTTGTCTTTCAACAACAGGTCACATTATTCCGGTCCAGAGACCTTTGCTTGTGCAATCACTGCAATTATAATCACAATTCATCATGCATCTCATCTTATAGTTCCCATAAGGGAGATCCTGAAAGGTACAGTTAGATAATTTAATTACTTTTCTGATTGTGTGTCACAGAGAAAACATGTAAAACCGATCGATTTCTTACTGCAAATACCAACTCTTTCATCACAGCATGAACTAAAGTCTCCAGCTTTAGATGCATTCGTATTCGTACTTTCCTTGGCAAGTTTCTACCATGACATGCAAGCAACATCTGATCGTATTGTATAAGAGTCCCAAAGAAAGTTCTCAGAGCTCTCTTTAATCTTCAATCCTATAGGATATCACAAAGCTTTCTCCTGGTAAGGAGACGCCAGAATGTTTTAACAAGCAGCATACTTACAATGACTTGACCTTGCAACTTTGTTTGAACGTGAATCACCTTCAAACCTGTAGAACTTGTCCTTAATTACAGTTCAAATTCACACATTGCATTGGAAAACACTTGGATTCCTGTAAGAGAAACCACAGTAGAGATTTACGCTCCATTCCATACAGTAACCCGTCATGTAAAGTCAATCGGAATCTGGACGATCAATAACTGTGCTACCTACACCAGAACATTTGTAAGGCAAGTAAAATTTGCCAACGTGATGTGATTCAAATGATGGTTGTACATCTCATGGCCGATCTTTTAGTCATCAAAATCAAATCTTGGTTGTAATCAATCATGCACTCAATAGTGCAGCTGCTTCCATTTCAAAAGTTTCTTCTGAAGTCTGATGAATGCAAAGTCTGCTGTGAAATTTTCTTCACTCGCAGAGAGAAATAATGACGCTGTTAAAGTTCAGAATGAAACTTGTCAAGGCTTCCTTTCATCTAGAGCTGAAATAGATTCTCATGACTATTTCTTCAGAAGTTAAATTGCCACACGTGGCACAATTAGCTCGTAAATCATAAACAGCAATTAGCTCGTCAATCATACGTAGCAATTAGTTCGTGGATGTGCATCATCAGAATCCCCGCCTATAGTTCATTACGTTGCTTAGTAAACTCAAACAAGCTAACTCTTGCTGCATCTTTGCCCGGGCTTTGCTTGACAATGCTTCCAAGTAATCTGTTTTTACATTAAGAAAAGCATCTGATTAGTTAGACAGCCTGCTGGTCCATGTGCAGCGCGTGTCAAGCCGTTCTCTGCCAGTCTCCAGTCGTTCTCCTGTAGGCGCAGGACTTGTAACCCGGAAGAACAAAGCAAGTCCAGACAAGAAGTGAGAGGTGGAAAAGGAGGCTACAATGCTCAAAGCACCATCACTCTTACATTAGTCTCGCACCTCAACATTTCTCTTGACAGCACTGCACTGCACAGTTAGATCTTGAGGAGGAAAGTATAGTAAGAGCAAGGAGGGGATGGGAGACCATCCGGCTGCTAGGCTCAATTTCCCCACTCAGGATGTAGAAGTGTTGGGAAATTATTCTCAAGTGAGTGTGATAAGTCAAGAGCAAGTACCCACGGTGCTGCTGACCAATGACAAGGTAGCCTCCGAAAGTTTTTTGTGGATTTGGCCCATACTTCTGGCCATGGTTACTGTTGGATTTGTGGGGAATTTGATTGTACTTCTAACCGTTGGATGTGTGAGGCAGTTCCAGAGGTTCGGCAAACTTCAAGTTATATTTTTAATTTGCAATTTATTTTTGTAATCGCCACAAATTAATAAATTTATTGTGTTTTTTGCATTTAATTTTAATTTACAGACCCGGGAACTATTTAGTGGCAAATTTATCCCTCGTCTCGTTGCTTATAATGGCAAGTTTGATCTCAGCCTCAATTCTAACCGAACGTCCTGTGATGCAATATGGACCTTGGATTTGTCGAGTTTTCCCCGGTTTACATTGTAAGTTCCTTTCAATGCTCATAGAATAAGAGCCTTATAAGCGCCTTATCTTCTTATTCTATAAGCTTTCGTTGCTTTGAGCAACTCAAGCGATTACATTTACTTTGGCATTTAATCTCTGCCGTCGGGAAATCAGTGGGCAGAAGATGAGCTCTAGGTAACAAAACTGGATTTCCAGTTACGGCGCGATTTCATATTGTGTGGTTTTGACTTGTACGGATTTCAGCCTTCATGGTACCCGCTGAAGGCTTCACAATCATGTACATCAGCCTGGAAAGGACCAAGGCAGTGAGAGAGCCACTTCAAAAGGAATCTCGACAGAGCGCTTGGCGAAAGATTGCACTGATTTGGACGGTCTCCATGGTGCTTGAATTTCCTCGTGGCTTTCTCTTTTACAGCCATGATGAAAGCAAGGAGGGCTTCTACAAGTGTCAAAATGTAAGACTGCGAGCTAATTAAATAAAACGTTCCTCATTTAATTATAATGAAAATAATGTAATTTGTGCAATAATATAAGTTGCACAGATTGAGTGCAAAATCTGTTAATTTTTAACTTTTGTTATTTTTTAAATGCTACCAGACCAAACAAGTATTTGGGAGCTCATGGCCATACGTCAGCTACATTTTGACCGTTTTTGCACTGGCTTTCCTCCTACCGTCTCTGGTCATGCTGCGAGGTAAAGACTAAACCAACTACTTATTGATTGCACTGCATAAATATTTATTTGTTTTTATGCTTTATTTGCAGATTTCATCAGACTTGCAAGACATCTCAAATTTCTCCTTTCATGTCCGGTTAGTTTCTTTTGAATAACTATGATCCAGTTATAGTTCTTTGACCTGTAACTTTGAGATGTACGTTTGAATGTAGCAGGGCTGGTTGGTCCACAACGGTTACCTTGCCTACCGAAGACGGTTGATACGCAACGCCCTCATTTTCACCGCAATCTTTGTTCTTGTCAAGCTTCCCACTGGAGTCTACTTTGTATTCTTTCGCATGCCCGAGCACCTGCTCCATCAAGAAACCGTGATGGTTGTCCAGCAATGGAGACGCTTTTTCTTTCAACTTGCTCTCATCTATATATTTTTCTACCCTTTGATTATATTTATACTTAGTACAGAAATGAGAAAGTATTTCTGCCGTAGGAAACAGGGCATCAATTCTGCTCATTGTGCATTGATTGGGAAAATGTGATGTTGCTCAAGATGACAGTTCCTTTTGTGTGATGATGTCCTAGTTTTGGTTGCTCAGTGAACGGATTTAGATAAGAACGTGAGAGTGAGAGTGCTAATTAACTGTAAGCTATGATAAAGAGGATGCCATACCTAATCTTATAAATGCTGTTGTATTTTAGTAATTAATATTCAGTGTATAACATTTTGTCGCACAAGTAAATGTGATTCATATTTGATAATGAAATGTATGGACATAATGTAGACTGGACCTTCTTAATTATTCAAATTCAAAAGCAAATGCACGTAAAAAATATGAACCTAAAAAAGAGAGGACATTCATGTGAGTACCTGATGAAGGTAACGACACCTCGTTTACATGCCCCACTCACACAATCTCAAGAGCTCTCAACAACAAGATGGCGTCATACTTAATGCCCTAATTATACTTTCAATATCTTGATCATGAATTCACTTTGGTTTGATTTGATGCTGAAATTTTCATGGCGCGCCATGGCGCAGGATACAAATATTGAAAGTTTAAATCAAAAATGGGCTTTCGCCCAGGATCATGCCATAAAAAGCGCTAAAATTGAAAGTATAATTCGAGCATAAGTGTGCATTTTTGAAAATAAATTTTGTGGACAAATTTTTCAAGGTATTGCATTTATTAACCTAATTTAATTCTTTTCAACAGCAGCTGACGCGATGTTTATGCGTATGCTTGACTGTTGAAGGCACCAAAATGAGTCCTTCACGTGCTTTCAGTTTGACAGCGTAGTTTGTCATTAAGATCATGCGCATGAATTATGACCGGTCATGCTATATAGGATTTTCCACTTTATAACCTTTTTAAAGTGTTCTAGCAACAAGCCAGCTGATCGACAGAGCTATTGGGCGATGAAGAGTGAGTCAATACTTTGATCTCTCGTCACGGCAATATCAGACTTGCTTTTGAAAATAGTTCTTGTTTTCACTAACTTCAGCTTTACAAATACATCTTGGGCACGAAAATACGCCGACCGGGGCATTTTGGTCCTAATTTTTACAGCTATCATATCCTTTCTATCAAGCTCCCCACTGGAGTCGACTTTTTGCTTTTCTTCCGCATGCCCTTAAACCTGCTTCACCACGTAGCTATTCAGCTTGTCTAAGCAATGACAAAGTTGTTTCAAGTTGCTCTTATTGTTTTATGCTCTGCAACCCTTGGTGACTTTTTATTCAGATTTTGTCCCTGAAGATGAACAAACGTTCCAAAGTTTGGAACGTTGGTGAGAGACAGAACGTTCATGTCAAGATGAAGGCATGAGAATGAGCTCGGGCCGATCTGTTTGTTTAATTATTATTGTAATTAATGTTAATCCCTACTAATTATGGGGTAATTAGTGGGCTCGATATGGGGAACGTTAAGTGACCTAATTGAGGAACGTTGCTGTCATAGGACTTGGAAAGGGTCGTCATGGAGCAAACGTAAGCCATCGGTCAAGTCGTTGGAGCCAAAAGCTATACAGAGAGCTTGTAAGTTTGACTCGGGATGGCAGTGTCGAAATAGATTTAAGTGTGAAAGGTTGTCAGAGAGAGAGAGAGCGAGGAAGAAAGAAATTAATTAAAACAGTCCACAAAATTATATTTATCGTGTTGAGAGGAGTTGGAATTATTATCGAAGGGAATTTTCGTCCATCTCACCAGCAGATTTACTAATGAAATGTCTGGACATGGTAGCTGGCGCTGGTTTTATTGTTTCAAATGATCTCTTGGACGTTGAAAATACGAACATGAAGATAGTACATGTAGTTGAGTGGCTGATGAAGGTAATATAACCTCCTTGGGTTTTCAAACCTTCAAGTATTAATGTACGGACTTTTTCAACTGTTCATTTTTAAAAATCAATATAGCTGCTAAATTTGTCGTGACATTATTGCTTTTATTATAGCATGATTTCTTCTTCATGGAAGCTGACACAACGTTTGTGCGTGTGTTTCACTGTTGAATTCAGTAAAATGAGACTAGTATGGACTCCAACTGCTCCTTCAAATACTTCCAGTTAGAATTTCGGAGGCGGTCTCAGGGACTCTGGTGCTCTCGACCAGGACGTCAGTGTGGTGGTCTCGACTGGAATATCGGTTGATTCAGTAGTGCTCTGGTGCCGTTGATTCAGGGGCGCTGGTGCCTACAAATTAAACAAAGAACATCCACGTAATTTAGACTCTAAACTTAATTTTTGATACTTTGTTCGTGAGACTACATGAGTGTCTCAAGTTTTCAGACAACGTTTAAAGTCTTTTGCTCAAGAAAGGACATGAAATTGAGTAGTAGGTGGAGTTCATGAAACCTCATTTTCGTGGTGCTTCCTCAAAATTTCAAAAGCTCTAAACAACACTATGACGGCGTGTTAAAACGTGCATTTCCACAATCAATATAGTTGCTTTTACGATGCTGCATTTATTAAACTTGTTAAATTCTTTTCAAACGAAACTGACGAAATGAAAACATGCGTATGCTTGACTAATTACATTTTGGGTAAGGTTGTGAAACGGCCGTTGGTACTGCTTTCTGGTTTCCTTCAGCTATAGTAGTCGAAGAATGTAAATTCCAGAACAAAAATTGTGTGTCAACCCATGTTCACTGTGAACAAAGTTTGTCAAGTTCATTCAGCAAGGCATTATCCATGAAATTTCTTGCGATTTTAATTGAGCGCTATACTGCGACCTTAGAAGTGTTTAAAAAAATGCATCGTTATCTCCAACTTTATGAAAGACAGTTTCGTTTGGAACGAATGCAATGCGCCATTGTGGATACGGAAGTCAGCTACGAAAAGTTGAATACGGATTTGTATTGTATTATCCCTAGAAGGTAATTGCAGGGCAACAGTACGGAAATGACTTGTTAGCGAGGTGAAGTCCTTTAAACCAATGCCAACAAAGTGTGTGCTGGATTCCCGGAAGAGAGTGTCACACACATAAATTTAAAACACTGACCTACTGTGGTCAGAATTCCTGGAAAATCGACCAGGTTCGTAAACGCCACAAAGGCCAAACGAATTCCATCATGAAACAAACAACGGAAAAACAGGAAGGGATGAGAAATATTTCTCACTTAAATCTACGACGAAGATCGGCAAGCCATAATTTTAATTCTGTGGGATACAATTAGAATAAGAGCCCCCCCATGAACTTCCATCAAACTTAAACAGAAAGACCAGTAAGGCTAATCAAATTCCCTATAGAGTAATTTCAGGGCGACAGTATGGAAATAAATGATTCTAAGTGGAAAATTGTCAACCCAATGCCAACAGAGGTTTGCAAACTCCCCGTAAGCAAATATCACACGCTGTTATTAAAAAAACCTGTCCTTCCTGGACTTATTTCCTGGAAAAGAGTTGCGGTACGTATCTAATTTGGCGGCAGTGGCTGTTCCAGTATGGATCCTCCAAGTCATCTCCTTCGATCTCGTGAACCAACAACTCACGATGTTAGAGGATTTGATCAGACGGTAATGCTTTCTTTAAAGTTTTATCGATTGAAAAAATTAAATTTACTGCCCGTGTCAAATACCATAGGACAAGAAACAGGCGCACACTGGAACGTACATACTACTGCCTTCGTCACATACAGCTCTACACTACACTCGTCAACGTGGTAAATCGCAACATAATATTCTCCTGGAAGCTGCTCTGCATCACCATCTGCATCTGCTCAGGCTACGCTGCGATCGCCCACTTCAGCGACTACCCAATCTTCGGTGTAATGTATTACATGATAGTAATTGATGCGGCACTCATCTACACAGTGAGCTACGGAAAGGCGTTCAGAATTCCGGGGTCATTCAGAAAAGCATCTGAGCAGGCTCTACTTCGATTGCGTCAAGGTGGCTACAGAGACATGAACATATTCAGGAGACAAGTGCACTCCATCCCACCAGTCGGCATCAAGGTCGGGGAGTTCCATGTACTGGAAAGGGACTCTACGCCGACATTCGTAGGCTATGTCTTGAGCAATATTGTGAACATGCTTGTGGCTTTCAAGCATTAACTTGACACTTTTCAAATGTTTCCATCCCTCCAAACTATTTACTAGAGTTTGGTTCCTATAAGGAGCCACTACTTCATCATCATCAATAGCCTCAAGGGCTATTATTGGGACTACATCCATGGATGTTGCGTAAATACCTCATATATTTAGTTGTTAAAAGCACCAAAGTGTAGATTTGTTGCGGCGCTGTATGAGCCAATAATGTAATGTATTACCAGCAACGCATTTTACGTAATGCAATGCGCAGTTGTTTTGGATGTGCAATAGATGTTGTTGACGTGGTAATTGTACAGTCAGACAATGAACTGTGCCGCTGTGAATGAAACGATTGGTGGACATTGATGTTGTGAAGTAGAAATAAATCACGCGTGATTTACTGTTCAAGGTATAGTTTACAAAAAATTTTGCATACAAGCCACAGGCAAATGATACTCTCAAATACAGCGTGGTTTCATATCATGACTCATGCTCATAAACGACCCTAGTTGAGTAAACGACAGTAAAGAATCCATTGATGGAACATCTCGATTTCATTTGCAGAGAGCTCAACAGTTAACTTGAAGCCACTGGCAGAAATTGAAATTGGACGAAGTTTCCGGACAACTATCAGAATTGGATTCCTTCTCTCGACCGCAAGCAATACCTTCAAATCCAAGTAGTATTCTTCAAAATTCAAAGTGTAAAGCTCCGAGCCAGCAAACGTTCTAGTAATTAGCTTTGCTTTCTGAGTTTCTTTCAACCGAACTCCCATTTGTCACAGTGGACGGACGGTCATGGAGATGTCAACTGGATTCATTCATCTACACAGTCGGCTAATGACAAAGCCTTCAGAATCCCGTCGACTATGGTGGCTATGGAGACTTGGTAATGTTCAAGAGACAATTGCTCAATTGCATGCACCACCGACCTTTGTCTTTGACATGTGCTCATTTATTAAAATCAATTTAATTGTGGATTCATAATGTTGCATTTATTAAACTGATTAAATTCTTTTTCAAAGAAACTGATTCGATGAATATGCTTCACTGTTAGATTCAGAGATCAGACAAGTCAGACTCCAGGTGCATCTTTATGGGCTTTCAGTTGGAATGTCGGTGATGGTCTCGGCTGGAACGTCGGTGCTGACTTTAGGCGCGCTGCTGCTAAAAATGGAGTGGACTGTCAGTTGAGATAGCTGGCAAGTCGCTGCTCTGGCTCTGGACTGCGCTGTCGGTGGAGACAGCAGGCATGCCACTGCTCTGAAATGGAATGTCGGTTGAAATAGCTGGTATGTTGCTGCTTTGGACGGGGATATCGGTTGTGAATTGAGGCATGTTGCTACTAAGGCCACCTGGTGGATTTTGAGTGCTGGTGACTTCAGGAGCAGTAGTGCCTAAAAATTAAATTCCCTACAAAAGAAGCTGATCGTTCCTTAATCACAGGAACGTGTGATGGCGAAGATTACATGCATGTGCACCCTTTGTCAAACATTATTACGTATTTATGAAATCCTCCTTCGAGCTGTCGTGTCTTTCAACAGGTCACATTACTCAGGTCCAGGGACCTTTGCTTTTGCAATCACTGTAATCATAATCCCAATTCATTATGCTGATGGATCCCATAAGGGAGGTTCTGAAAGGTAGTCTGATAATTTAGTTTTTTTCCTGATTGTGTGACATAAATACAGAGAAAACATGTTGTACGAAAAGATTTCTTACTGCAAATACCAACACTTTCATCACAACATGAACTATTGTCTCCAGCTTTAGACGCATTCGTATTCCCAATCCCAAATACTTTGAAAAAATTCTACCATGACATGCATGCAACACCTGATCGTATTGTATGGTATCCTCTGTGAGTCCCACAGAAACTTCTCAGAGCTCTCTTTAATCTTGAACTAACTTTCCATGGATGCAATTTTTATCCTATCCCAAAGCTTTCTCCTGGTAAGGAGACGGGAGAATGTTCTCCAAGCAGCAGACTTGCAATAACTTGACCTTGCAACTTGGATTGAAGGGGATTCACACGTTGCATTGGGAAAAACTAGGATTTCTGTTAGAGACACCTCAGTGATTTGAGCTCCATATAGTGAGCCGTCATCTAAAGCCAATTGGAATCTCGACTATGGACGATCAATACTTGCGACCTACACGAGAAAATTTCTAAGGCAAATAAATTTTGCCATCGCGAAGTGATTCAAACGATGGTTATACTTCTATTGGCTGATCATATATTCGTCAAAATCAAATCACGTTGTAATCAATAGTGCTCCAAATGCAGCTGCTCCCATTTCAAAAGTTTCTTCTTAACATCTGTTGAATGAAAAGTTTGCTATGAAGTGTCCTTCACTCGCAGAGAGAAATAATGAAGCTGTAAAAGTTCTGAATGAAACTTGTCATGACTTCCTTTTATCTAGAGCTGAAATAGATTCTCATCACTATCTCTTTATAAGTGGAATCGCCACACGTGGTACAATTAGCTCGTAAATCATAAGCAGCAATTAGTTGGTGCATCATTCGAATCCCCGCTTGTAATCCATTCCGTTCCTTAGTAAACTCAAGCAAGCTAAAAGAGCTTGCTGCGTCTTTGCCCGGGCTTTGCTTGACAATGCTTCCAAGTATTCTGTTTTTAAATTAAGAAAAGCGTCTGATTAGTTAGACAGCCTGCTGGTCCATGTGCAGCGCGTGTCAAGCCGTTCTCTGTCAGTCTTCAGTCATTCAACTGTAGGCGCAGGACTTGTTACCCGGAAAGCAAGTTGCACAGATTGAGTGCAAAATCTGTAATTTGTTAACTTTTGTTTTTTTAAAATGCTGTCAGACCAAACAAGTATTTGAGAGCTCTTGGCCATATGTCAGCTACATTTTGACCGTGTTTGCTCTGGCTTTCCTTCTACCGTCTTTGGTCATGCTGCGAGGTAAAGACTAAACCTACTGCGTATTGATTGCACTGCATAAATATTTATTTGTTTTTATACTTTATTTGCAGATTTTATCAGACTTGCAAGACACCTCAAATTCCTCCTTTCATGTCCGGTTAGTTTTTTTTTGAATAACTAAGATCCAGTTACAGTTCTTTGACTTGTAACTAAGAGATGCAATTGTACGTTTGAATGTAGCAGGGCTGGTTGGTCCACAACGGTTACTTTGCCTACCGAAGACGGTTGATACGCAACGCCCTCATTTTTACCGCAATCTTTGTTCTCGTCAAGCTTCCCACTGGAGTCTACTTTGTATTCTTCCGCATGCCAGAGCACCTGCTCCATCAAGAAACCGTGATGGTTGTCCAGCAATGGAGAAGCTTTTTCTTTCAACTTGCTCTCATCTATATATTTTTCTACCCTTTGATTATATTTATACTTAGCACAGAAATGAGAAAGTATTTCTGCCGTAGGAAACAGGGCATCTATTCTGTTCATTGTGCATTGATTGGGAAACTGTGATGTTGCTCAAGACGACAGTGTTCCTTTGGTGTGATGATGCCCTAGTTTTTGGTTGCTCAGTGAACGGATTTAGAAAAGAACGTCAGAGTGCTAAATAATTGTGAGCTATGATACAGGCAATGCCATACCTCTATAAGATTCTAAATGCTGTTGTATTTTAATAATTAATATTCATTGTTTAACATTTTGTCCCAAAAGTGTTGTAGTAAGATTCAGATTTGATAATGAAATGCATAGACATGATATAGACTGGACCTCATTAATTATTTAAAAGCAGATGCTGTTGGAGTTGGAAGTTAAAAGTATAAAACCTGATGAAGGTAACGACACCTCGTTTACATGCCCCGTTCACACAATTTCAAGAGCTCTAAACAACAAGATGGTGTCATGCTTAACTGTGCAACTTTAAAAATGAATTGTGGCCGTAAATGTTTCATGGTATTGCATTTATTAAACTTAGTACATTCTTTTCAACAGGAGCTGACGCGATGTTTAAGCGTATGCTTGACTGTTGAAGGCAGAAAAATGAGGCCTTTATGCGCTTCCAGTTGGAAGATCGGTGGGGATCTCAACATCAATGGTGCTCACGACTGGAATGTCGGTGCTGATTTCAGGGGCGCTGCTGCCCTGAATTGGCATGTCAGTGTTGATTTCAGGGGCGCTGCTGCTCTGAATTGGCATGTCAGTGTTGATTTCAGGGGCGCTGCTGCTCTGAATTGGCATGTCAGTGTTGATTTCAGGGGCGC
>JAQIWI010000928.1:0-20694 GCA_034698825.1 Deuterosminthurus bicinctus | reverse complement strand
ACCAGCTAGCAAGCCCACCAACTGACCAGCCAGCCAGCCCACCAATTGACCAGCCAGCCAGCCCACCAACTGACCAACCAGCCAGTCCACCAACTGACCAGCTAGCCAGCTCCCCAGCCCACCAACTAGCCAGCCAGTCCACCAACTGACCAGCCAGCCAGTCCACCAACTGACCAGCTAGCCAGCTCGCCAACTGACCAGCCAGCCAGCCCACCAACTGACCAGCTAGCCAGCCCAACAACTGACTAGCTAGCCAGCCAGCCCAACAACTGACTAGCTAGCCAGCCAGCCCACCAACTGACCAGCTAGCCATCCCACCAACTGACCAGCCAGCCAGCCCACCAACTGACCAGCTAGCCAGCCCACGCACTGACTAGCCAGCCAGCCCACCAACTGACCAGCCAGCCAGCCCAGCAACTGACCAGCTAGCCAGCTCGCCAGCCGACCAACTGACCAGCTAGCCAGCTCACCAACTGACCAGCTGTTTTTTAAGTTAATTTGGCTTATTTCAAGGGTTGAACCTGAATCCTGTGTAAGACATGTCTTAAATGTCTTACATGGTTGTTGCGCCACTGCTCAAAAACAAGTCTATTTTGTATTAATTGTAGTAAAAAATTATTGTTATTCTCCTTCATGGCGTAGAAGGTTTGGATAGTGATTGCATTTATACACTCTTACTCTGCAAAAATCATAATAAATAATGCAAATATCTTGGTAGAAATTGACTTGGTATCTGAAAACTAATCATGTTGGATGTGTCATTCCATGAAAAAATGACGCAAGTTGTGAGAATAAAACTTGTACAAGTAGAGAAAAAATTTCCGTTTTGATAAAGAAATTTCATGGGTATTCGGGTACGCGAACGGATACTTAAGCAAGGTACCCAGGTAGGTACTGGATACCAAAAATTTGAAAGTCCAAACGGGTGTCTATTCGGGTACGGGTGGGTATGGAAGAAAATAGTACCTATCCGAGTGGGTACATTATGGGTACGGGGACGAAAAAAAAGTCCCCATTTGCAAGTCTAGTCAGAAACCAAGTCCAGCAAAAAGGGCTGAGTAAGGAAGCTAAAAAATCCCGCCTTGCACTCCTCTGGCGCAATTTTGACCCTTTGGTTGATGGTGAGTCCTCGTGGAGCGCAATGTCGATGAAGGACTTGATTGCAGCCTTTTTGCCTACGTCATCATTCGTCATCAATTAGGCACCTGACCCACCGACCCTTTTGTTGACGTAATATCTGAACGCTCCCTAAGCAATATGCAACCATCGGTACCTTTTTTAGTGAAATAATTTTTCAGTGTAAAAACTTGGTACGCAGATCTATTATACAATTAGTGAAGTTATATGAAGAAATTCCACGCGAATTTTCGCTTAGGCTTATCGTTTTTTACAATACCTACTTAACAAAATGTATTACTACGACTTGTAGGCGTATTGAAATGCTATCAAACGATGCTGCTGGACTTGCTACTTACAGTGCTCGGGACAAAGTCATAACCAAGGAGCCTATGAGATAAGAGCTAGCTATCTGGTGAGCTCGTGAGCAAGCTACCTGGTGACCTGCCTAGTTGGTGATACAGCATGCTGTTGAGCTTGCTAGTTAGTCAGCTCATGAGCTAGCTATCTGATGAGCCTGTGAGCTAGCGAAAAAGTTATCTGCCTAGTTGTTGTACTGGCTAGCTGGTGAACTGGCTGACTGGTGAAATTGCTAGCTGATGAACTGGGTACTTGGTTAACTTGCTAGCGTGTGAGTTGGCTAGCTAGCTCGTGATCTGCTTAGTTGGTGATTCACCAACTAGGCAGATCACGAGCTAGCTATCTGATGATCTGCATAGTTGGTGAATACGAAAGCTGTGGAGTTTGCTACTTAGTCAGCCCGTGAGGTACAGTAGCTAAGAAATTATTTGGCACCCTGGCATCCGCATTTAGAAGTGACCTTATAACTTTTGCATGTGAGAGCTTGATTTCATGAGTTTGCATAGATTGATAGCCCATTTAATAAGCTTCCCTGTGGTATGAATATCAATCTTGAAAGCCGCCTTTTTGAGCACAGGCAGGCGCGTGCATGCAAGCTTCACGTTTTAGACAGCAAGGAAATATTAGGCACCCTTGCAGTTTTCAATTAAAAATGGCCTCGTAAGCCTACAATTGAGTTGCAATTCTAATGAAACTCAATCATGGAGGTGTCTGCAATATTACCAATTGGTCTGGAAGCACTCGCCTGATGGTTGGAAAGGGTTGCGGTACTTACGACCCCAAGTTGTGAGAACGACTCTGACAGAATTAAAATAAATTTTTCCTGATCGAGCTTCATTCAAAATCACCCAAACTTGTTATATTGACATTGTATTGTTGTTACTGAGAATTTTTTCAACTCCCTTTGGGTGAAAATGTGAAAGTAACATAATTTCGTCTTTGCTTATGCGAACTCTGTGCTTGGCCCTCATTTAACCTCCAAAGCTGGGAGCGATCAGGTAACGAAGTTTGTACTTTTGCTAGCTTGCCAGCTCGTGAACTGGCTATTTGGTGAACTGGCTTGCTGACTATCTGGTGAACTGGCTTGCTGGTTATCTTGTGAATTGGCTAGCTGGTCAATTGGATTGCTGGCTAACTAGTGGCATGGCTAGCTGTTGCATTAGAGAACTAGTAAACTTGCTTGCTGGTAATGTGGCTACATAATAAACTGCATAGGTGGCCAGCAAATAAACTGGCTAGCTGGCAAGCTAATGAACTGACTAATGAGCTGGTGAACTGACGAGCTGTCTAGCTAGTTAACTGACCGCCTGGTGAACTGTCTACCTGGTGGGCTGGCTAGCAGGTGATTTGGCTTGATGGCTACCTGGTCAATTGGATTGCTGGCTAACTAGTAAACTGGCTATCTGGCGCATTGGAGAACTAGTAAACTTGCTTGCTGGTAATGTGGCTACATAATAAACTGGCTAGCTGGCTTTCTAGTGAACTGGTAAACTGACGAGCTGTCTAGCTAGTGAACTGCCTGGCTGGTGAGCTGGCTAGCTGATGAATTGGCTAGCAGGTGATTTGGCTTGTTGGCTACCTGGTCAATTGGATAACTGGTAAACTGGCTAGCTGGTGCATTAGAGAAATAGTAAACTTGCTTGCTGATAATGTGGCTACACAATGAACTGGCTAGTTAAAAAGCTAATGAACTGGCTAGCTGTCTTTCTAGTGAACTGGCTAGCTGTCTTGCTCGTGAACTGGCCAGCTGGCTTTCTAGTGAACTGGCTAGCTAGCTTGCTCGTGAATTGGCTAGCTGGCTTCCTCGTGAACTGGCTAGCTCGCAAACTCGTGAACTGGCCAGCTGGCTTGCTCGTGAACTGAAAAGCTGTCTAGCTAGTGAACTGACTGGCTCGTGAACTGGCTACCTGGAAAGCTGACTAGCGGGTGAATCGGTTGGCAGTTTAATTGGCTTGCTGGCTACCAGGTAAAATGGCTGGTTGGTGATATGGCTAGCTGGTGAACTGGCTGGCTGGTAATCTGGCTAGCTGGTGAACATAGTCTTTTCATGATGTACTAGACTGGCACTAGGTGGCCAGCTGGAGTCGATTTTGCCGAGGTTTTTGCGGCAGTTTTTATTGTCATTGTGCCATGCCAGCTCGTACGTCGAATGTATTTCTTTTAACTGCCAAAGCATTTGGACTATCCCAGAGCATGTGTCCTGCATTCTTCTCATGAAAAACTAGATTGGCATTAGGTTACCAGCTGGAGTTGAAGTTGCCGAGATTTTTGCGGCAGTTTTTATTGCCATTGTGCCATGCCATCTCGTACGTCGGATGCAATTCTTTTAACTGCCAAAGCATTTTGACTATCTCAGAGCAACTGTCCAGTATCAGTCTTTTCATGACAAACTAGATTGGCACTAGGTGGCCAGCTGGAGTCGAATTTGCCAAAAATTTTGCGGCACTTTTTATGGTCATTGTTCCATGCCATCTCGTACGTCGGATGTAATACTTTTAACTGCGAAAGCACTTGGACTATCTCAGAGCAACAGTTCTGCATCATTCTTCTCATGACAAACTAGATTGGCACTAGGTGCCCAGCTGGAGTCGATTTTGCCGAGATTTTTGCGGCACTTTTTATGGTCATTGTTCCATGCCATCTCGTACGTCGGATATAATACTTTTAACTGCGAAAGCACTTTTACTATCTCAGAGCAACTGTCCAGCATCAGTATTCTCATGTCAAACTAGATTAGCACTACGTGCCCAGCTGGAGTCGAATTTGCCGAGATTTTTGCGGCAGTTGTTATTGCCATTGTGCCATGCCATCTCGTACGTCGGATGTAATTCTTTTAACTGCGAAAGCATTTGAACTATCTCAGAGCATTTGTCCTGCATCAGTATTTTCATGACTCCTTGTCACGACTTTTTGAAACTCCTCTTCACTATTAAAAGTCCTTTAATCGACTTTTAAAACTCCTTGATACGACTTTTAATACTCTTCACCATGACTTTTGAAACGCCTCGCCACGATTTTCAAAACTCCTCTGGATGGTTTTGTAACTCGTCACCTCGATGCTTAAAACTCCTCTGGACGGAAACACTTCCAGTATTTTGCAAGGTGGCAATGGACGATACAAGCTGGAAGTATGAGTTTCATTCCACAGGTTAATATGTAGTTCAAGATGTGGCAGCAGCAAGAGAGTATGCCAAACATGCATCGAGGTCGATTGAACATTGAAGGAGGGAATATGCCACATGGAAACATGTCCGGTAAGCTAGTCGAAGTTGATTACAAGGTAATACTGAAGCTGCAAATCATCCTTTCAGCTGGCAAGGGATCATGTCAAGTGGAATGCAGTATTCTTGGACACAGAGCATGCAACCTGGATTGTAGCAGTTGCAGTGTGGACTTCAATCAGCGGCTACCGCAGCGTACACTTCAGAAGACCCCAACAAAATCTTCAGGCTGATGTTTTACATAAACAAGTATTGGCACAGCAAGAACGGCAGCAGCAGCAAGGTGGCGGAGTTGGTGATAATTCTACAGCAGTTGAGCTGGAGGGGAGAAATTAGATGAAAATTATAAAAAATTCAACAAGCTCTTCGGGAAGCTCAGGTCAAAGAACTTTAGTTTCAACAGTTACGACATCCATCCTCGGCCTGAAGGAGTCCTGGACCTGAGCTCAATCAAACTCGCATGGTTGCAGGTTCGTATAGAACGTTGAGGCCTCCGTGTCAGCAAGGAAATAATTCTGGTTCCATTTTTAATGGAGTAGGTGATACGAACAGTTAAATTTTTAGGAGCAGAGGGTGTCCTTATTTTTTTATCTCTAACTGTATGTTCTGTTTGGCAACAAATACGGCGACTATAAACCATATTGAATCTCGTCAACAACTAGAGCTCCAATTCCTTTTATATGGGAAAAATTATGACATTTACTTGCTCTGCTCTGTACTCGGGAGCTCCTACGTTTTACCCTTTGGAATCACGGAACGGATTTGGCTTCATTCGCGGCCGCATTTCTTGCTTTGGAAGCCATCATGTTTTATGTCCTTTGCTTGGGTAACGCTTACGTGATTACCGAGACGATGGACAACATGCTGCAAAATGTCAGATTCAGGTCACAATTTCATATTGGTGCTATTCTCAGAAGGGGGCTACAGCAAAGGGTGAATTCAGTTAGGCACTTCCAGAGGCTGGATTCCGTAAAATGAGGCGAGAATTTACGCCGAAGCTCGTTGAATTTTATGTGAATCAAGTCACTTGCGCAATGCAATGCGGGTGCTTACATCAGTCGGTGGTGGAAAGAATAAATGTGAATCAAATGTGACAGACTTAATTTCGATGTATACATCCACTTATATACTCCTTGTCACTTGTCTCTTTAACTGCAACACTAATGACTGCTTTTAAATTTGTGTATGTAATTAATCGCATTCACACTGATAAGAGGAGGTGAGAAAAGTTTGTCACCTTTTCAGTGGTGTCTCCGTAATTAATGGCGGCCTTTGTGTATTTGCGTTTGATATGATGGATTAGTGGAGCTTAATCAGTTTCCTTAATCAAACTGTCTGCTGGGTCAGACAAGGTGAGACAAGACTTCGTTGTCTATAGCCTATACGGTTCTTATGGAAGATAATTTAAATTGAATTTCAACTTTTGAAATCAGCTTGAGCTTGCGAAACCCTTTTTTGAACCATGCCTTGTTTTGTACATGGATATTGGGTGGATTAAATTTAACGGAAAGTGCGGTCGGTATATGTTAAATTACGCTACGTTGACCCAGAATGAGAAGAGCTGGAAGAAGCTCTCTCGTCCTTGGTTTCCCATTCCATTTCAGAGAAATGAAAAGACACAAAGAGGCTTTACAATTCCTGTTGGTACTAATAGATTTAGACATGTAAACATTATTGGTTGTGTGCCGTATCAAGTACATGATCGCTAAAAAGAAGGGAAAATAATAGCATGGGACATCATAGGCTAAACAAAAATGACCTGGTAGAGCGGTAGGAGTTTTCAGCAGGCTTTGAATCTAGTTTGTTTACCAAGAATAGTACATCCAGTTGTGGCATAGTGACTTTTGTGTGAGGTTATAGGATAGATAAAATGAATTTTATCATCCTCATCAGTGCCCTTCTTTACTCTATATTTGTGGTAAAACAGACTTATTAAGGGCTTTAATTTTACTACGAACGTACGAATAAGGTTCCATGTTATCCTCTTATCTCAAGGGCCTGCCTCTCGCTCCCTTTTCCTCCACTTGCCAAATGAGGTTATTCACACCTGTCTCCAGTAGTCAGGGAAAAAAGATTAGTTTCTATACGCGCCAGCAGCACAGACTGTTAATCAGTTCAAAATTAAATCACGAGGAGCTGCCTGAGTGAACAAAATGGAAATGAATTGATGCAGTAGTATAGTATATTTGACAGGCCACTGGTCACTATGGCCATTTGGTTACGGTCACCATGACCATTTTGCTACGGTCACGAAGCGTCTATTTTGTCTACTCGTAGTAAAGACAGCTAGGTAGTGATCGAAATACAAACGAGCGTTATTAATTGAATTCATATCAAATGCGCTGTGTACAAAAAGGAGCTCCGATTGACTCTAAGATCAGGAGCATACAAATTTCGGCAGATTGGAATCAATAAGGAATTTTTTGGATTACGATTACATGAGATGGGAAATACTTGAGGTTTTGAACTCAGCGGGAGAATGTCAAAGTTTAAATCTCATCACGCCACTTTTGTTGAATTTACGTGACAGTCCGTGAGAACAAAGGGGTTTTCAGTTCAGTCAGTATACAGCTTAGAAGTCACTGACAAATTAAATAACGGATACCTTCTCTCGTCCATTTTCCAAGGGATTAAAGTATTTATTTACCCTAAAAAATTAAATCCACTATGTAAAATAAACTCCCAGTGAACGAGCGAAGGTTCTTATTGCATCAAATGTAGACTTCAATCTCCCAGTATTGTTCCAAAAGGTTAATGCTGAATATTAATGGCTTGTCAAAATCTTTTAACTGAGCTTACTAAAATACCGCACGTCCCTAAACTCTGGCCTGATATTGTTGCCTTGCGAACAACAGCAATTATGCAGCATTGCTCTTCAGATACTACTAATTGTGCAACATATCGTGGTAATACAACTGCAGTCAATTAAACTGGTGGCTAATCTAGCCAACAAATGAACAAGCTTACTGGGAAAGTTCCAGAGAGAAAGTGCACTTTTAAGGGCTCAAAAGTGGAGTGTATAGTGTGAAGTTTTGTTTGAATTACGAGTTTCTACCGTCACGCCCGGCCCACAAATTTCTTCGCTAGAGCGGGCGCCCACGCTTCCCCACCCGCAGAGGCCCCACCAATGGGTACCGTGATATTCAAGTTTGTGTACTAAAAAGCATGCTTTGGGCCTTTCTAGCATAGTCGTAGAAAAAATCGTCGTATGAAAACTTAAGTTAAAATAAGTCTTTTGGTATCCATTTTCATACATTTCAGTACAGGCTTACTAAAATTTTTCTACTCGTATCGTAGGCTTCTAACGATGGCCCACTGCCCGTTTAATTTAAAACGAGTGACGTGACTTGTCCGTGCTCGACACCGCCCGCCCACTGCCTTTCTATTTTAGTTCTTCAGCGGGCTTGCCCGAACCGATCTGGGCTTGCGCACTAGAAGTCTGACAAGGGTCTTAACTCTGATTTCTACTGTAATGACTGGCAGACTCATGTTTATAAGTCTGAGTGTAATAAGTCGATCGTGTCGATTACCACGCTGTCAGTAACCTTATCAAGGTGAACACTCAAATTTACAGATAGTAATCAGATTTTGGAGTTAAATGCAAATATTAATTGGGATATGCAGGCAACAACGGGCAAGCTCATTTTCCCAACCCAGTACTAGAGCTACACATTGGTAGCAAAGTTTGGGATCCAGACACCAAAGGGTCTGATTCATGTGGGTCTCGTCCAGTTTTAAGATCCAGTTCCAGAAGAGACCCGTTTAATGGGTTGCAAATTCTTTGTTGGAGGTGCCTGCAATGTAATTAAGTGGTTTGGGAAGCATTCTCCAATAACTAAAAATGAGTCGCAGAACGTCCTCTGAGAGCATTTCAGGTACCGTGGTACCGAAAACAAGTGCGGCTTGTGACCTTATTCTTGAGGACCTCAGCTCACAGTACGTTTGTCCAATATTTATCGTCCCTCGCACGTCCTCAGGAGCAGGGGTACGCGAGAGTCTAATTTGGTACCCCGCCGTACCACATCGCTACCCTGATTTTTCTATACTATGAACATTCCGATCTCATCCCAGCTACAGTTGCAAATCATGGACATTTTCTCCAAAAAAAAAAGAATTGACACTCATCATAATGTATGATAAGATTTATTCCACTACTTTGTTCCGCCACAATAATGCCATGAGGCCTTAAATTTATAATTCAAATAACTCCGACGCATTGCATTGTACATGTGTTGGACTTAACTTGCATGCAAATACCATTATTGTATATTAATATTCAAATTTAGATTTGATGCATTTTTTAATTCAAGTCCTTGCACAAATTCATTATACTGGATTTCTAACTAACACAGGCGAAGAACTAACACATGATAGGAACTGCACACTAAACGCTGTTGAACCAATAGGCTGATTTTGAGCACAATTTTACGCAAAATAATTTATGACTCCTTATAAGAAATTGCTTAAAGCAAATCACTTTTTCCTAGTTATGTTTTAACTTGCAATTAAGCCTGAAAACGTCACTAAGTTATGATAATGTATCGTGAAAGGGGAGAGAAAAATAACAAGATCTTCGATTCCCTCAAGTCTGACGGTCTTTTTAATTAACGCCGGCTGGGTAATTCCTAGCTTATTAATCCCATGCACTGAAGGACCCGCTTCTTCAATGAAGCGTCAACCTCTGTGAATTCTTTCTATTCAGTAAATTGTCCTTAATCTAACATGTGCGTGACATTCGATAACCTCAAGTCAAGCTCGTTTCTCTCTTCCCATTTAAATTTGTCACTAAAGTTCCAAATGAAGACGCCGAGTATTCTCAAATCTTTCCACAGTTCTAAGACTTTGTATGCACGTAAAGACATAAATGTCATCCTATTGCAAATGAGATCCACATGATTATTATTATTATCATTATTAATCACAAAGTCTCTCAGGTGCAGCGCAGTGGCTTCCCATCTGGCTCTTTAATTCATATTAGAATAAACTCATCCACTTGAGAGGACCAAAGTGAAACTCTCAACAACCCGCAGCCCTTTGTGTCATATAAATCAGTTGTTAAGTTTACCAGCAATTTCTACAACACTAAAAATGAGCCGAGAAATTGTTGTGTGCACTTTTTGTGCCGTTCTGAGCAGCTCTTGGCTGGAAAACTTAGAAGCGCAGTTAAGAAGTGGTCCACTTCTTAGCCTTAGCTGCGCATCGATTGGGTAGCTCGAGCATTATACAATCTATTGAAACTTTGAACACAATCGTAGGAAACTTGTAGTAGAGATGAAATTGCAATCGTCCATGCTAAGCAATTTGGCGTCAAAGCAAGGACTTGAATCCATTTTGTTGAAACATTTGTCAACAAAGTTAGACATGTAAATGCAAGAGACTTCATTCAAAACCTTGGAAGCCAAAGCAACAATGCAATGCATGACAACTCGTTTAAAAACTTACAAGTTACAGCAGATGAGCTAAAGACTTTGCTCATCAACTCAAATGTGAAGGAAGTAGAGCAAGTTGCTTCCCTAAGCAAACTAGAGGCCCAGTCAAACATTCACACGATCCTGCTCAACAAAGCTGGAGTGAATTTAGAAAATCAAGCGTCTTTGCTTCACAACTTTTTGACAACAGAAAAGATACAAGCTAATAATTTAAATATTATGGCGGCAAGAGTAGAAACAACTTGTGGCGAGGAGGCCACTTCAACAGATCGTCAGAACTCTAAAGCAACAAGAGGCATTGTTGATTGCTGGCACATCAAAAGGCGTTGTCACCATTCCTCTTGATTTCCAGGAACAAAGAACAATTTCCAGTTAAGACACTTTGGGGGGGTGCCATTTTTTTGGCAAAGCCGGAAAGTCTATTGGATCGAGTATAAAGTTGGCGTTAAGATTGACGCGTAAAACTTCGTTCCAATTCATGAAACTGAAACTTTTTTCACAGAAACTCAGTTTCATTGGAAGTTTCACGTGCGCGTCCACAAGGAAACTAGAGTTTCATAATGCATGTTTCACGGAAAGTTTCCTCGTGGACGCCTAGCTTAAAAGTTTCTTCCATTGCAAACACAACTGCAGATGTGTATCACATTGCTTTTTATGGAAGGAACAAAGTGTCCTCCCGTCCAAATCCCTGCAAACACTCCCCTTCTTCCAATTTGTGCGTGCTCATCCGCCTTTTTTATGCATGTTTGTAGTTAAAACTTAACTGGTATGAGCCATGATTTTGTAGCTTGATGTTCAAAAACATGTTCAGGGTGTAGCATTTTATTACTTCTGATAAATCAACCGCAAGCTTTACAACTCGTGGCTGACAAATACTTCATTAGAAATGGACACGTAGCCGTTCTAACACTACCACTGTCTGCAAATGGCTGATTGAATGAAGCACAAAATTGATGTGACTGAATCAGTTCCTACTACACGCGCGGCATGTTTTCTCGTCGTTTTCTACACCGCCAGGAATGACATGAATGTGGTGTAATCTCTTGGCATGAGCACTAAGATCGTAACTAGCGGCAAAGGTGTGGTTACAAAGTGAACAACTGTAAGGCTTCTCTCCAATATGTCTCCGAAGATGATCCTTTGGATGACTCGTGTGACTAAAACTGAACAAGCAAAATGAACAGACAAATTGTCGATCCTCCTCTTTCGTGTGAGTTATTCTGTGGCGGTTGTCTAGATGTGGGAACATTGTAACTACAGTTGCAGGTATCACTAAGGCAATTGAACAATGGCTTCTCATGATCTCTGAGGTTTCTTTTAAGTAGAGTGATGCTGGTATATCTGAAAGTGATCTGGGCTGAGTGCAGGGAACGACTTTCTTCCTGTGTTTGTGGTCAACGAGCAACTTGAGCCTAAATCTTTGGTAGCAGGCAAAGTAGCAGTTTGGAGCTTGGCAGTGAAAGCGTTTAATCTTCGTATGCGTAAGTTGATGCGTTTTTAAACTTGTATTGTTCTTTGTTCGAAAGTTACAAATTGAGCAATTGAATGGTTTTTTGGTGACTATGAACTCTGGAGGTGTGACTTTTTAAGTTACACTTGATTCTGTAGGTGTAGCTGCATCCTGGGGCTGTGCATGCAAAGGGCCTCTCATTGCTATGAACTTTGAGGTGTGTTCGAACATCTGTTCTTCTGTTGGCCTTGTAGTTGCACCCATCTATTGGACATTCGAAGGGAAGCTCACTACAGTGAACGTCACGGATGTGTATCTCTATAACACTGTTGTACCTACAGCCTGGTTTGTTGCAAGATAGTGGCCGCTGAGCAGATTGTTTTCGCAAATGACTTTGCAAAGCCGTTTGGCCTACGCATTTATAACTGCACGGTGGACGATGGTGGTTCCTATTTTTAATTAGTTTAATCCCATCATGGACACTTTTAATGTGTTCTTTCACACTGGACGCATATCCGAAACTTGCTGAGCAAATGTGACACTTGTGAGGCTTTTCCATCGTGTGACTTATCATGTGAACATTTAACTGGGCTTGATTTGTGAACGTTTTTGTACACAAAAGGCACTGGATCATTTTGCTGCAATACTTTGCAAATGTACAGTACCTTACCAAAAGTATTATCACCCTATGCTATAAAATATTTGTTTGCAGTACTTTGCAAATGTACAGTACCTTACCAAAAGTATTATCACCCTATGCTATAAAATATTTGTCAGGCTACAGTTTCCACAAAGTTGCAGCTAGAAACACAAAACTACCTGTAAAGTTAAAGCAACAATCCTAGTTTGTGCCTGCAAAATTTTAGGTGAATCAGTCAATCCTGTCTTGTTCAGTGCGGATGTGAAGTCATGCATGGGCATTTTATACACGTAAAAACATGGGGAATGCAAAGAGCATTGAAGCCAAAAAGTTAGTCAACTTTATACACAAGATGGTGCGTACATCAAAAGTCTTGTAACAAGCTAGTTTTTTAACAAGCACAAAATTTATTTATTCCCCATTAACTGCTTACACAAATATTGTAACGTTTTTTAATCAATGAACGCTAAACTTAACTATTCCTCACCATAAACATACTCATAATCTGTGTCACTGTCAGTATCGGCCACTGCATCTAACTGGTCGTTTTCAGCGTCCTCACCTTCTTCAGCATCACGATTTCGCTCTGGATTTTGGCTAAATTCGAAAGAATTTTCGTCTGCCTCATCATCTTCATTTTGTCCTTGAGAAGATTGGTCAGCCCCAGTGCCAGCAATACGGCTTCTAGCAGTTGACGGACCGGGTTGGTTTTCCTGGTCAGCAACCTGTCCCAGTGGCGGCACTCTGTTGACAGTTTTTGACAAAAGACAATAATAATAATAGTAATAATAATGATCAATAATAATATTTGTTGAAGATCTAGCTTATCACTCGTACGTCGTAATCCTCAACAAATCTTCGGCTTCTTTAGGAAGTGAAAGAGGCGGTGAAAACTTTCTTGTCAGTTTCCCATGTGCCCACGATATTTTTGGGTCGGACATGTCCATTGCACGATTGAAAATATCTTCAGTTGTTGCTTCCCTGCTCATTTTTCTCGCATGAAAAGTTCTGTTGTGCTTGTTGCGTTTATGAGCCGACTCACTGGCTCCTTCAGACAAAAACCCCAGGGGAAGGCCAAGTGCATTTTGAGATTCGACAGCATGAGTGAGTACTTTGTGTACACTGGGACTCAAAGGATAAAAAGGATACTTTTCACAATAGAGCCGAGTAGTTTTGTCACAATACTCTTGAAACTTCTTCGGTCGTACAAGATATTTCGTTTGATTAATACAAATAAGAATGATCCTGAAACAAAAATGTTCACTAGAAAAGTCATTTGCAAAAGTTTTTTAAGCTTAGAAACCTGAATCTTTTGATGAGCTCTCGATCAATTCCGATAATGTCGGCAAAAACATCTCCTTTGAGCAGCAATTGCCTACACAGATTCCCGTTCAACGTATTTCCAGCACCATGCTGATTGGCCATATCAACTCTGAAACCAACTGCACGGAAAGCTTCTTGTATCTCGGCTTTACGAGCTAATCGAAGAGCTGCTGCAATGACAGCGTCTCTCTCCTGATTTTCCCAAATTGGCAAGTTGTAAGCAAGCTTCAATAGTTGGTTTACAAACTTAATGTATGCATGCAGCGGTTGTATTCCAAAGTACAGTACGTCTATGTTGACTGGACGAAACGTGGCTGTATGCATAAAATCAAGGGGTCGTTTTAGCTGAGTTGGTTTCGCGAAGCAGATCGTGCATTGGTTAGAGGCTGTCCCAGTAATTATATTAAACACTTTCCCATCTATCATGGTTTCAAATAATCGTGGCTTGATTTTAATCTTCAGACCTCTTCGGACTCTTACAAAAAAAGGTCGAAGTTGCCGTATCTCTCCGTCCAACTTCTCCTTCACCCTGAATGCACACACGTTAACATCCTCGGTAGTACTTTTATGAAAAATATTACGTTTTGACGTGCTCCGATGTTTCTTTCGCGAACTCAATCAGAAAAGGTCTAACGAAAAGTGGACTCTGACTAGCCGGATTACGCCAGATTTCAACTCCACTAGAAGTTTTGATGAGTAGCGGGTTCATAGTGGCTGTAAATATGCTTGAGTCGTCGAGGCCTTTGTTTTCATCGTTACGGAATGCCTGATTGTACTGACGGCACCCTGTGCTAGAATCGTACCCATAAGAAATGGTCATAGTCGCTTCAACATTTCCTTTAAGTTGTTGTAAAGTATCTTGAAGCTTCTCATCTTCGATTTCAAAGATTCGCTGAGCAGTGTGAATAACAAGTGGCTTCACTTTTACTGACCCCCCTTTTTCATCAATTTGAATCCCTGTCTGAGGGCGACAAAATGTTTTTTCTTGTCTCACAAAGTCATATGCAGGAAGAATCGAAAAGTTCTCCGCAACGTGCAGTAGTTTGGCAAGTTCCGTGTACTGAAATTTGCTGAGTCGAAAGTGAAGGACTGAACGTAGAGCTTCTTCTCGCGTCAGTTGTCGTGGGGGGACCTTTTTTAATCGCATTAAATGATCAACTGCTCGTTCGTTTATCTGTCCTGCGGAAGTATTCTTCGGGATCACAATTTTAAGGAGCTCTTCGGCATGCTTTCCTATTGTATGTTTTGCAAATGTTCGGATAGCTTTAGTAGCTATATGGAAAGGCACACCGTTCATTTGATCAACAATTCCTTGAAGAGTTCTATGTAGGGTACTATTGCTGGGATTTTCAATGTCTTGGAGAGGTCTTCCAGCTCCATCTCTCGCGCCCCCACGCGGCATACTATCAAAAAATTTGTGAACTTGGACGTGAAATTTTGACTTTTATTATTCAACTTTTTATTTCCTTTTTTTACATTTACCTGGCTCAGTTTCCCAAATTAAGCGTAAAGCCTTTTTTCACCGTGTAGTCCAGATGAAAAACTTGCAAATACTTTTGTACTCAAATTCTGTCTTAGAGCAGTTCGAACGCAACAATAAGAATTATTGCAATATCAAAGTCACAACATTCCATTTTTTATGGCAAGCGTCTGATTTCTAGCCAAAAAATTATCAAATGATTATTTCAAAGTTTATCTTATGGAAGACAAACCTATGGAAACGTCAATTAAATTAACAGGATCATGAAATTTTGAACTCAAAGCAGAATTCTTTTGAATGGTAGTCGTGAAGTGAACTCAGATTTGCAGAAAGGCAGCATGAGAGACTATAAATAGTGTGTGTGTGTGTGAGAGAGAAAAAGAGTAATAATCAGCCAGGAATTTACTAGAAAAATGTGTGCTCTTCACAAATAGGAGCTCGTACTTTTTTGTCAGTCTGAAGTGGCTTCTCTTTTTCTACTAAAGAGAAATCCGCAGTTTCCTGAAGGAAACTTTGCATTACAACTAGGGTTGGCATTCTTGACTTCCGACCCATTTTTTAAAATTTCGAGACTGTCGAGATGGTCGACAGTCGAGCGACATTCGAGACGCGAATTTTGGTCGAAGTTCTAGCATTTTGAAGGAAATTCATAGAAATTTTCGCCTGTAATATTTTATTTTCGTTGCGTTTAGCAAGTTTTAGGGTATGAATAGTCAAAAAATCAATTGAAAAAGAAAACACAAGATATACAAGACCTGCATTCTCAGGGTTTAGCCACGGCGAAAGCCGTGAGCTTTAGAAGAGACTTGGAAATCAAGCATTTTTTGCGCACAGCTGGAGGTCATATGGGTTGGTAGATTGACATGAAAGTTACACGATCATAGATCATGTAGAGCTTCACCTGGAATAGGTGCTTTGCCTACTGCCAGTACCGGATGTCAACTCAGTCAGCGTCAATAAATTGAAAACCGAAAGTGGCTAAAAATAACTGATTAAAAACTCACTGGGCCGATATTGACGTCATTCTATTGCGTAGTAGACTTCGGTCTGTGCGCTTGTGATGACTCTCACTCGAGGTTGTAAGGGGAAAACTGAGAGTTGACGTCATAGAAGAGCGGCAAGGGAGCAGCTCGAACACTTTCTGAATGCAAGTTTACCGTGATTTACAGCGACGGGTTTGCCCCAGGAAGGCTCATTCGGAGGGCAGCTGTCTCTCGGCTTCAATGCAATACTCGAAGTTATTATGGAACAGATTTTGAGTGTCTTCAAAGGAATAAAAGACCAATACAAAATATTTTCTGTTATGGATACGGCGTCAAAACTCTAATTCGTGAATGGAATTAACATTCTTTATGTGTAATTGTAAATTATAGCCTTGGTGTGGCTTTAGAAACCACCTGGAAATCACACATTTTGTGCGCCAAGCTGAACGTCACATCAGTTGTTAGACTCATACGAAAGTATATCATTAGGGATTTGACCTGGAATCCGTGCTGATGAAGTGTCAGTTCCAGATCTAAACTCAGTCAGCGGCAATAAATTAAAAACCAAAAGGTAGCCGACAAAAATGAACAAAAAAATACGGGGACCAGGATAATGTCATCCTTTTGCGTCGTGAACATCGGCCTGTGCCGTGTGACTACTCATGCTCGAGGTTGAAGGGAGATGGGGAGGGCTGGGAGATGACGGCATCCTATTGCGTCGATCACTTCAGCCTGTGCCGTGTGATGACTCATAATCGTGGTTGAAAGGAAATTGGAGGACTGGGAGGTGACGTCATCCTATTGCGTCGTAGAATTTGGCCAGTGCCGGGTGATGACTCATGCTCGAGGTAGCAAGGAAATGGGGAGGACTGGGGGGGTGACATCATCCTATTGCGTCGTAGAATTCGGCCTGTGCCGGATGATGACTCATGCTCGAGGTAGCAAGGAAATGGGGAAGATTTGCAGAGATATTCTATTGACTTAATTTTAATGTGACCACCCTTTAAAAATTAAGCATGCTGTAAAAAGAGTTAATTGCATTGGAAAAATTAGGATTTCCAACAGCCTTCTCATTTATGGTTGCTAAGTTATGTTGTATTGTAAGACAATTTTTGGTTTGGCTCATTTCGATTTAAAGGACCAGTGGATCCCTGAAGTGGAAAGTAGCGCTTAGCTCTTCCGGGTTTCTCTTTATATACGCTTCAAAGGGTGGCTTGTTAATTCGATTATATGTGATGTTTCATTTAATGTGTCCAGAGACAGGGGTACCAAATACTTCCATCGCTACTGTATTATGGCGCTGGAACGCCCAAACCCATTTGTACAACATGCAAACTTTACGAGGTCCAATTTTTCTTATTTCATCAAGTCCCTGATGTTTCAGGTGAACTGAGCATCAATTCATGGGTATGAAATGGTATACCTGGAAGACGCTGCTCCAGCGCCACGGCTACTGTACAAACTTCCATGGTTTGTAGCTCATTTTCGAGTGTCAATGTATTCTGTGATGCAAATCAGACCATGGGAAAAGTACATTGTTCCTACGAAATCTCATGTTTCTTAAATGGACGTAAACTCCTGTAACTCGACAGAATACATTATTAAGTGTTAAAAAGAGTAAAAAGATACCAAAAACCTTGAGGAAGTTGCTGTTTGTTCGATTTATTAAGAGTATTGTAATTCTTATATTTTTGTTACCATGGTTTAATCAAGTCGCAATATATCAACAACCGCCAGAGATATCCAAGCGCGGTTTGGTACACGCATTACGCACACATTGGGCACCAATTGTGCAAAATTTGGTGTAAATCCACTCATGTACTACAACGTGTTTGAATTGACAAGATTTCAAGCGCCATCGCCCACTGTGCATTGCTGGGGATTCAGCCAGAGGGTGCGTACGCATCTGCCACCAGCCACTGTCCACAGTTTCCTAATAATTCAAAGTTAAAAATTAGCAATCAAATTTGAACAAAATACAAGCTTCGCTTACACTTTCCACGACATCGTCCTCAGGCTTCACTTCAAGGGTCGACGCGTACCACCACAAAAGGTCATGCAAGGCAATCGGCTGGCTCACGTTTCTCATCAGCCATGCAAGGATCTACACGAAAAGCCAAAATTTTAGTTCAAGGGTCCAATTTCCCAATTGTCATAAAATTGTACAAGTTCTTCGTTATACCTGCATCCCATAAGATCTGCACGCCACTCCACGAATCGCTTGAAACAAATAAAGCTTGACGCTGTCCAAATCATGACGCTCCGTCACAAAGTTGAGTATTCCCCCACACATTTTACTTATTGCATCACTGTCCAGATTTGTCTTGGCGTCCAAAATCCTTTGCAATGCAACCGAAGGGTGATTTAGTAACGTGTAGCCCGGCTCTTCATCAGGGTCGCCATTACTAACTTTCCTCTGTCTAGGAGCCCCTAATAAGGCACGTTTGAGAACAAGACTTCGATCCTCCAGGTCAACAGCGCGCTTATGACTACCAAATCCCGGCCAGCCGTCGCGATAACTCGTCGTCTCTGAGTTGCGACCTCCGTCAGGAGAAATCTCATCAGCACAAAACGGGCTGTCATCGTCGAGCAATTGACTCTCACTGACTCCCAAGGCCGAGCAGCAGGTGAACGTGGATTTGAGCGACACGACCTCAGATGAAACTGGAGGCTGTTGAGGGTAGCTGTCTGAGACCGTGTTGATCATTTGAAGAAGGAAAAAGGCATTGTCCATAATTGTTGACTGCGGTGGCAGAACTTCGGCAGTTGGGGACAGATGGCGGATTTCTGAATCTGCAGATGAGACCGCAGTTACAGCAGCAGCCAGGCCCTTGCCCAAGGAATCTTGCTGCAACTGTTTTTTTAATTTCAGGTGACGCTCGGTGCAATTCTCGCACATTATTGAGAGGCCAAAGTGGGCGCTCCTAGGATTCAAAATAAATTTACAGTAATTCCCAACAGTTTTGTTGACAAAATGGGACACTTTACCTTGACTTCCCTTTGGGTGGGAACCTCACATGACAAATCTCACACTGTTGCATTTCTTCAGCAAAATCTCGGCTCTCTTCAGTTTCTACGTAAAAATCAAGTTTTTATAATGGAATTTCACATGTAAAAGCTCGTAGCAAGTTTGTCCAACTCACCAAGCAGAAAACTGCGTCCAATTGCGTGCAAATGTCTCGGTCGTTCCTTCTTGACAACAACTTTCCCTTTGACATCCAAATTGTTACTTCGAGCTGTTGTTGTCGTCGTCCCACGTCGACTCTGGTGATCCTTTCGCATTTTCACTGGAGTGCTTTTACTTTCCCCAACACTGCTCACGTTGAGCGCATGCGCCGCGCTGTCTTTGAACAAAGCTTCAGCGCAGCTACTCTTGACATAATTCCAAACACTTTCTAACGCTGCCATGGCTGCTGGTAATTGTTCAACACCATTTCCTTCAATGTCACCCGTTGGCTCATTTGCTGTTGTTGTTTCTGTTGGTTTTGTTGTTGTTGTTGTTGTTGTAATTTCAAAGGACTCGATTTGCATTTCAGGATTCTCTTTTAAATATCTCGCAGTACAGGTAACTTCAACCGAGTGGCGCTGATGCTTCTGCTGCTGACTTTTTGAAGGTGAGCGCGTCTTTTTTCTCATAATCACAGACTGAGTTCCAACAATAATTTCCGACCCAATGGGCTCAATAATTTGGGTGGGCTCGGTCAAAGTTTCAGCGGGATTTGACTGTTTAAATTTGAGAAAACTTGCACAGGCCATGGCATCGTGAATGATGCCCGCGTTCCAGAGAACTGCGCCAAAGACAGCGCGGATGCTTTGCGCGTGCGCAGGGCCCATGGCAGTCTTCACTGGAGCGCTGGATAGAACGACTGGAGGGAAGGAATTATTGAGTCTTTGTTGTGGAGACTTTGGTCGGTCCCTTCGACCACTTCGTGACCTTCCAGGTTTATGCTTTCGCTCCACTTTATTCGGGGAACTTTTACCACCGACCGTTCCAGCACCAAAGGAAAGCCCAGCAGAGCCGATGCTAAACTGAGCGGGGGGTGCTGGGATCAAATTCATTTCTTCGGGTGAGGTTTGTGTGGCGGAACTGACGGATTTTATGGCTGGGGTCATTGCACTCACGCGCTCTTTGACTAAAGATTTTGTCATTTCTGATGATTTTCCAACTTCATGAGAGGATTCCGAGTTTGAGCCCAATTGAAGCCATTTTTGAAGGGCACTAAAACCGGATTTGGTTGTTGTTGTTCGACTTTTTCGACCTTCACACTTTTCAGGTGAAGTGTCCACCACTTGGTGGGGTAGGGGGATTTTGGGGGCTTTTTCAGGCGTGGCTGAGCCCGAGTTTCGATCGTCTGACATTTCATCAAGGAGAGTTGGGAGGAGGTCAGGTCCGTCTGAGGTCAATTCTGAGGTGATTGGAGCAAAATTTGCGGGAGGTGGGTCAACTGAGCCGAATGCTGCGGGTGGGCTGACGCTATCAAAGATGTTTTGCGGTGGTGGGATGCGACGGAGAAGTCGTAGCCTTTTTTTGATTTGGCGCCATCTGCAAAATTAATTTGAAATATTAGGATCAGAATCTTGCTGCTTGTGCTCTGTCTTTCATTTCCAACCATACCTTACCATGCAAACGTAAATGAAGTGTCTCCCCACGCCCCACAGCCAAAGACCAAGCCTCTCCTTCGGACGTGTAGC
>JAQIWI010000927.1:0-20700 GCA_034698825.1 Deuterosminthurus bicinctus | reverse complement strand
TGCTTTTTAACCGCGGGCCTCTAGGTCACTTGGCTTATGAGATGATGTGTGGAGTTTTCCGTTATAGAGGTCGTCTGCGGGAGACCAAAAGTAGTGACTATGATGGGTTTGTGACGGTTCGAGTGGTGTCAATGTGTAGGCGAGGATGTGGACGTGTGTCGTTGAGTAGTTTTAAGATGGTTTTTGTACTTGTGTGCAAGATAGGTCCACCTGCGCGAGCCGATTTTTGGCACTTTCTCGCGCATTTGTAATAAGGGAGGAAAAAGGTTTCTTGTTATTGTGGGAGTGTTGTTCTTGTTAGATTGAGGAGGGTGGTGTAATCAAGTGGATGGTTGTTTCTCGTTTGCTTACATTCAGTATATAGTTCTGCGGATGTTGGGGTTTAAATTCTCAGTTTGGTCGGGACATTTATGAATGTGTTGTGTGCGAGGAAAATGGGTTCATGGTGCCATCGTCATGCTTGTTGATGGGATATTGAAGGGGGTTGTGCATGAATTTTCCCTTGTGTGCCGAGGGTTGTAATGTATGTACATAATGCCTATGGTGGTCCTCAGTCGTTAATAGAAGCCTATACCTTCTGGTACTGTTGGTGGGCAGATGCTTCATCTGTAGGAACGCGTTTGTTGATTCATTTAATATACATTACATTACAGTGCTCTGTCATCTTAATGAGAGGCTCTGAGCAAATCAATGAGGGTCCTGAGTGAGCCGAGGAATAGAATCGAATACGTTCTGTGTGGAAATATAAGTCTTCTGGTTATGTAGCGACGAAGCAGACAATTTAATGTGCTTTGAGTAAAGCGTTGTAAACAATCGGAACACTTGTAGGTGGCGCGTTGTGCGAAAAAATAGCATGCGATGTACAGTTTACGTGACGACGGAGTTTGATAGAAATTGTTAAAATACGCGTCTAGGCGGTCTGGGGAAATGGCTTGAGACCAAACAGATATGATGGTGAGTGCTGTGCGGAATGGCTTTAAGGGGAGGGATTTGAATCTCGCTGGGAATAAACTCCGGGTTCTTTATTTCCACAACGAAAAATTATCCCGCACTCCGCGAGAAACGATCCTCTTCTCGCGGTTTTTCTGTCCCCGATTTGCGGGATATTTAAAAATTATACATACGCTATGATTATTTTGGTAGACAAAAATTACCAATTTGTTAAAAATTGCATAAAACCGTCATTAAAATACATTTTATTTCTCTTGTTTTGTTTCAAGTTTTTGACCGGGTAGGATCAAAAACTTTTTTCCGAAGATTCCAGTTTCAGAATTGATGCACGATATTTCTCTATAGACTTAAAATTCCTGAAGTAATTTAAGCTTCCCCGGGGCCACCCTGTATATTCATTCCCGCCATACTCGCTTGTAGAAATAAATTGCTCAATTCTGATCCATTCCGCACACGAGTTGAGACTTCCAAATCCTCCTTGGGGCTATAGTATAGCTTTGTATTAAATCTCAAGTTGTTCTGTTTATATAAAGCAGAAGCTAAGAGATTGGCATTGGCATACAGTTTTACACACTGAAAATGTTTTCTATTAAAACTTTTCCCTCCCCAAAATAAAGACGAAGCGGGGGTGATTACTTTCCCATTCAATTATTACAAAGAGAATTGTGAAAGTGAAAGTTTAAGGGAGGAAGGTCTGTTTATTTAGAAGTTCTTTCTAATAGAGATTAAGAAAAGAATCTAATTCATTTCTGCTCTCTTTTTTCTGTATCCGATCCCAATGGAACTGTGGGCATTTTATACAAGTCTTATTCTTGTTGTGTGGAAATGAAGTTGAAAATTTTAACTTGTTATTTATTCATCCCCCTTCACTATTCATTAGAGGTTGGCCAAAACCTGGTGGAGAGAAAACTTAATGGTCAACTTGATTTCATAAGACTTGGCGGAGCTTTCTATTATTATGGACAAGTCATAAAGAAGTTATTAGAGAAATGAGGCGAAGGCGAAGTAGTCCGTACGCCTACTTTCATTCAACCTTAGCATCTTCGCTAATAATTAAACCACAATGTGACTAATTGGCTCACATGTTGGTCGTAGGCTTGCTCGTGCGCTTTAATATTGCTATCATCAGTCTCATCATCATTATCGCCAAGATAAACAAAAACATCAGTGCGTGCTGTTAGCTTTTTTTATCTCCCTTAAGGAGTCCTTTGCGTGAGCCTTCAGATGAAATTAATTAGGAAAAGAGAAATGCTTTCTGGACCCGGATAGTTTTCTTTATTATCAAGATGCAACACGATACTCACAAGCGCCACCTATTCTAACACCTACGCGAACTAGCTAAATACAGAAAGCGACTTGGATTTTCAATGGTTCAGGGATAAAAGTGAAAATAATGACTTTATTTGGGTTAGTTACATTTTCCTATTTAAGACTTTCGTAACTTTGGCTTAACTTTAGAGCTCAAACATCATGGGCTCTTTATAGAAGGTTTTTTTTTGGATGGAATATGACACTAGAATTGATACTATGATGACAGGGAGATCGAGATGGCTCTTGTGCTCAGCATGAAGATAAGGGCCGAACTTCTATGTAGGCACATCTATAACATATAAAAGTAAGCCACAACAACATACTCAATCCGACATGTGAGGCGTGGATGGAGACATATAAATGGACCCTCAACTGTCCTACATGATTGTCACGACACAAGAGCCGCGAGATAGAAAAAGATGCTAGCGCAATGCGGCGGAATTTTACGACAAATTTCCCCGTGGGAAGTGCATGTCTCGCTTGGACAAGCCACCCATTAGGACCTCAGCGAGGGGAATCATCATTTAGATGTACATTTAGATTACAAGAAGAAAGCCACAGGATTGTTACTCCTACCTGAATAGCTACCTCTTCTTTTCACCACACACATTCCACTCACGTGGGGCAACAGTACCATCGAGAAAAAACTAAGACATGTATCTCCGCTCCCCATAACTTTTCTTTGGCTCTCACGCTCTTCACTTGGCGCGGTTCTCTATCGCACGGTGTGCTGGAGCCGCAATATGGAATGATCTAAGAAGAGCTGTGGGAATAGCCCTTGTTTCCTTACATCTCAAATTCTCCTACTGTACTCCACCGCTATCGTACTTGATAGATGAGTAGAGATGATAGCCATGGCAGTGATGGTAACAGTCAGAATGTCTTCGACGTTCTTTTATACATTTACCAAAATCGAATTTTATGATGGTGGAATCTCCTTTGAAACCACTTGACCGATTTTAATGTGTATGACCTTACTAGGAAACAGAAGTTTAGTTTCATCGGTTATATCCCTTTCAGATTTTCTTAATTTTCTGAAATCGTGAATCAAGGGAGAGAGCCAACACTGGCCAAGAATGAGATCCGAGACAAGAGCTATTCGCTCCCATCCCGAAGGATTCATACTCGAGCGTATTTTTGTGAGCCACAAAGGAATTGATGTCTTTTTTCAAGCGACCCACACAAACTTTGTTATTTTGATGGATTCTCCTTCCCATCTTCACCGGACTCTTGCCTATCTTCCTCTGGTGCAGAGCACTTAAGTCCCCATATCTAATGCTTTTCACTAGACTCCAGTGAAAAGAAACTCAGGAAATACTCATCAGCATTCTGTCTATACTTTCACTTTGCTCAGCGTGGGATAATTGTCCCTCTTTCCAATTATTCATGAGCTCTTGATTATTAAGAGTAGCAGTAGTAGAAATCTATCCCCTTTCATCTCCCATTTTCTTCTTCATCTTCTTCTCAAGTGCCAGCACATAGGAGCTGCACAAACGTCTACAATATGCCATCCTACTTTATCCTTCAAATTTCATTAAGGCTCACATTTGATGGGCTCTCATACATTTGGCATTGCGACGATGATGATGCCGATGCTGACAACAAGCTGAGGAAATTGTTTCCCTCAACTTTCGCTACATCTTGAGTGCCCTTCAATTTGAGATGCACCAACTTCTCATTTCTCCAAACCCCTTCACATCCTTCCCTTTCGCATCTCTCTCCATGGCTGCCCAATTAGGCACAAGGCTTTGATTTCTCAGCGCTTGTACGCTTAATGGTGAAACTCATGATGACTTTCCCCTCATTCAAACAACCGACACTTTTTCCATACAGACAGTAGTGACGAACAAATCTTAGCTTTGATTTCATGCAAACATTACCCGAAGTGAAAGTGCTTTTTCTTTTTACTTTCACCAAAGAGAAAGTCCCGATTCCCGTCTTCTCTTCTCTTCTTTGAAAAAACACAGAGGCTGACCAAAATAAATACTTTCGTCACCACAAAAATTCCTTTCTCTTTCAAGTTCCCAGTGGGTAAATCATGATGAATTCAAACGTAGAAGGATTCTTGGGAGTCAGATAATGGAGAAAGAGATTTTTGGCAGAGAAATGTTCGTCACTTTCTTCATAGTTAGAACGCTTGCCCTCCGTAGTGCATTCAGTGATGTTGGAATGTGGCATGGGGAATTTTATTGCAAGTCACCAGCATCTGCATGGGTTTGGAGCCTACCCATCTTCCCTTGTGGCCTTTCCTTTCTCCGGTTTGTATCCGCCATGCAATTTAACTTGGCTTCTGCCTCTAATTACTTTGTTCAATTAATTTTGCATGTGAAATGAGGAAGAGGAAGCTGAAAAGACTCAATACCAACAACTAAAGCCGCAGTGGATGTGTCTAGCGTTGCAAGCGAGAGTAAATAAAGGCTTATTTAACTACATACTTTCACCATAGTCACAAAGGCATACAATTACCTCAACATCCGACAATTTGGTGAAGAAATTCGAGAATTTTAGGGTCAGGCGAATGTTTTTGTCCGTGAGCAGTCAATTTTACTGCCGTATTTTCACCGAGAATCTACTGTTTTTCTTTAATAACCACCAGGGGTTATGACTTTGGTTATGATCATTTCGGCCATAAAAAAATATTAACATAATTTTCCCAATATTCAAAAAGTAGTACGATGCTGCTTTCTCTGATAAAAGTAACGCACGCATTCGACCTTCGTTGCTTTCAATGCTCGTTGTGCCCGTTCATTTATTAAAATATCGACAGGATGTACTAATAATATTAATTCACCGATTCGCCTTAGCGGCCTTACAGTATCATGATTATTATCATTGTCGACTTAACATAAACAGTACATTATTTACATTACAGCCAAGTAGTTTTTTAGTGACACTTCGCCCCCTTTTACATCGGGGGGACGGTTGCAGCCAACTTAAGAGTACCCCGTCCTCCCCTCACTTGACTCCAACGTCAGTGTGCTCCCTCAGGTCTGAATCTGCTCCAACTTCATTCGGAGCCTTCCTCCCTACCTCAGTATTTCTGGGTACATAGGTCAGTGCTGAACCTTCATGCTGCGTTATGTCACAAGTTCTTGTTCTCTCTGCACACGGGGCGGCCAGCGTTCACTTCTTCAAGTCCGGTCACCTTAGTCGAGTAAGGGAATCGAACCCTCAATGTGCGTCTTTAGACAGAGGCTCTAGCCCCTAGACCACAGTGACTCGTTTTGACAGGATTTGAGGATGAAAGCTTTCGTCCAGTGAAAGTAGTAAACGTGTTGACACCCTCTTGGCATTCTTAGCTTACGCAACTAGGTTCCAGCTTTCTTTCAAATTGAGCCATTGTGGCCATATAGGCTCTTTGGGGTGGAGGGAACTTCGTTCATGCATGCATTCCTTTGCAGTGTTTCAAAGTTAAGAGGGATAGAACGGGAAGTGCGGAGAAAGCAAGTAGTGGTAGCAACTGTGCAGAGCTGGTGCACTTGACAAGAGCAAGCTTGCCTGCTTCCTTCTGCTTTCTCCTTTCCTCCCTTCTTGGCTTTCTCGCTGTGGATCCCCAGTTCATTCTCACCCGCCAGAGTCGTCAGTAGTGCTTCATTCGCAGTGCAGTATGAACAGGTTGGACCTTTAGTGTGGCAGCAAATGCCTATATTCTCATTGCTTAAGTGTACATGTGAGGCATGCTTTGAGCGGGTGGAATTCTTGATTTCCAATACCGTTTTAAGTAAGCATCGAACCTGTGAAGTATCCTTGACATAAATAGAGAGGTTTGTTGTGTACAGTTTAAACTCTAGTGTTACCTACTGATTACGGTGAAAGTTGATGATTGGGTAGTTAGCGTCTCCATCAAAAACAATGACAAGAGTGTAACCACAGGAGGATAGAAAATGAACGCATCTGTCAGCACCGGCGGAGGAGGTGGCCTGGGGAAAAAGTGCAAAGAGGATGTGAGTACTAACTTTCTCCATCACTTCCAACTTGCTAAACCTTTCCGCTCTAGAATTTTCACTCAAAAGTTACAAGTCTCGACTTTCTCTCATGGGACCATGCCATGGAGGGTTTTTCCACTGGAGAAAGCTGTGCGTTTGTCTATTTGGCCAAATAAGTAGCACTGAGTCAACAGATGCAACAGATCAAACAACCCTTCCTGTTGTAATAATTGAGTGGAAATTGTGTAGCAAATAGGTCGAGCATAAAAAGAAACTTGAACTTGTCTTGAATAGTTTGACTGTGGAGGACAATCATAATGCAAGCACGCCCCTTGGTCCAACAGTATTGCTTTCTTTACCGCTTCATCTGCCCAACAGTTGAGCATTGCAATATTAGGGTCAGGGGATTTGATTGGCAAGTTACAGACCTGAATAATTCCATTTGGCGTCTATAGTCGTAGCTCAATTTCCTTGGAGTCGCCTGCGGTTCGCGATGGGAGTCTTTCGGACTTTTCCCCATCTTTTTCATCCGATGGATTTCAGCAAGTTGATGCGCTGAATTTACTTTCTTTTCTCGCTCATGTTCAGTAATTTCATTCAAGCCAATCGAGAAAGCCATGGCTGATTGTGAGTAGGATCTTTTTTCACAGTGTAAAGGAATGTTCATTATCAATCCCTCTGTCCTTCAATCCACACCTTATGACATTCAAGTTCATGGGACTGTAAAAATTTCAAGCTGGCCGCATTACTGGGCAGAGAGAGTGAGGGCTCTAGAGATGAAAGGGTCGGATGAAAGTAAACCAGAAATGAGATTTAATGGTCTACTGCCTTTGCAGTAGTCTGGAACGTTGTCCAGCATCAGCAAGGTTTTTTCGGGTAAGTAGTAATGAAGGGTGGAGAATAACGAAGGCAGCAGAGGGAAGAGAAGAAACGGAAATAAAAATGCATAGCCTACGGTTGTTTGCAGCTGCAAAGAGAGCAAGGAGACAGTTGAATGGACTCGGTCTGAAGGATGCAAGGGAACACACTTTAGCAGTATGCACTTCTGATAAGAAGGCAATCAAGATAAACAGAGAAAGTACTGCTTGAGCAAATAATAATGGTGGTTCCAATGAATGAAAGTGTGGACTTTGTGCTAGATGCAGAGAGCTCAATCCAGCGTAATGAAAGGATATGTGGATTGGATTTTGGGCTTTAGTAACAAACAACTTGTCCACTCCTTATGACCTTATCCTTGGCAGAATAGAAGCTCTGTAATGATCTGACAAGGAGCCAATTCCCTCGGTCGTCTGCTTCAGCAAGTCAAGTTGGAGGATAGAAAGTAGTTGGGCGTGTAGGACGCGCCTTTTTATGTACCAATTTATTACAGGATGAACGCAGTGAGTAGAACCAAACTCATGTCATTTATCATATCTGTGAATGAGGATGGAAAGATGTAACAGGATAGTTGACGGTGGAGCTGGGTGCTTGTGGCAACTAATGGGAAAAGCGTTGGTGGGGGCCTCGTCTGACAAACAGGCCGTCGCTCCTTTTACCCGATCAGTGTTGGAGAATTCATTCGAGTTAAAGTGAGCTTAGTCCCACAAAGCTGAATCGTTGAAAACAAGTACATATTGTGAGTTTAGTTTTTTCAGACCGACTGAAACTCGTCGTTACCAGAAAACAGGAAACAAGACGAAGTTGTGCGCTAGGTATCCTGTGTATTAACTTGAAGTGCTGTATGAAACAATTTAAATTGCTGCAGTTATAAAATGTAAAATTAACGTATTTATTATGAAATTATTCTTTACATGAGAACCTTGAAGTTTTTCACAATAAAATCAAGACACCGAAATGAGGTACAACCAAGTTCACGTAATAACTACAATCATACATGGCAATAAATTAAATAACAATGTCCAGCTTCAAATTTCATTGTTGCAAAGAAAACTCTTTAGAACACTTTTTTAGAGATTAAGAAGACAAGAGAATGTCATAGATTTTTCTTTCAGGTCGAGGGTTCATTATCACAAAACATTCCAAATGGTCAAAGCCTTTACACCTCTAAAATTTATATTTTGCTGTCAAAAATTATAAGCGTACTGAATGAAAATTACTTTAAAACTGCGTAGTTTTGAAGCGGGGCAGATCAATTACCAACACTATTTCCCACCACAAATAATACATACACACATCCCTCCTGTCCCCCATCTTTCTTGAAATTGCTTCTTCTAAGCGAAAGCGTCAGTCATAGCAAAAGCACTGGGCTGCTGTACATTTTTAATATTAAATAGATTCAAAACGCAACATGACAGCTGAAACATTTCCATTTGTATTGATGGCCTTCAGACTCCACTTTCATCGTGTAAATACGACCATGGGGATGTCCTTTCATTCCCAATGATTCATTCCCACTCGAAGGTATAATTCGCGGAGCATTTATTACTGTCATTTTTGATGCGGAGGTTGCTGATTACGTTCCTATTCATTCCTACTCATTTTCATCCGACCCTGGATCTACTTTCTTTCTGATCCCTTCTTGGTTTGTAATAGATCATATTTCAAAACTCCAACTGACACACTTCCACCCTCTACTCTTTCTGTCAGTGGGATAAGCCATGGAAAATTCATGAGAGTTTACAAAGTTTTCCGGTAAGAATTAGTGGGACAAGTTGGAAGGGTCGGGAGGATGAGAACAAGGCTTGCTCTTGTCGGCAAGTTAATCTAAATTTCAAACTGATCATCATAATGCGTTGGGAAAGCTCCGAACATTTTTCACATTACTTTCAGACTTGCTTTTGAAAATTATATGAGCTGACAGATCAAGAGGAGAGTGGGAGCGAGAGGAAAAGCAAGCAGTCAAAAATATATGCAGCCTAGTTAGCACGAAAGTCACACAAGCTTCTCATACTTTCCTTTCATTCAATGTTACATGTTCAGGTAGGACGACAATCCCTTAAGACGCCGACTTTCAAACTTGGTCAGTACTCTAGTGGAATTCCAATGAGTCTTAGCAATTCGGAGGAACAGAAAATTACATTCATGAAGCTCACGGTGAAGCCCAGAGGTCTGGTATAGAGAGCCCCTGATAATTTATCATGACACACATGCACTACTGTTTTGTGATAGGATTATGTGTTGTGATGCCGCCGGTTGGGCTAGAGGACGTGAATGTGGTTGATCCTTAGAGATCCTGTCATGAAGGGAACAGATTTATCCGTATGACAAAGTGTTGTCTGCTACTTGCGGCCAGAGAAGGCCGAGGGAGTATGATATTTTGTCAGGCATGGCAGGGATGTTAGGATCTGTAGGGATGCTGCGGGATAATCTCGGTGGAGAAAGTGGTAAGAGTGAAAGTTTTGGCGGGGATGCAAGACAGTTTGAGTGTCTCGGAGTGAAAGTTGTAGGAGGATTTGGATGGCTTTCACCCGGTGTAATATAAAAAATCACAATATTTGAAATAGAGCTTTACTTTCGCCGATGGCTTTCATGCAATCTCCTTCACTCCTGCTGGATTTTCTACAAATGTGCTTTCTTCGTGCATTTTATTGGGCAAATTCTACAGTATTGTTCTTTGTAGATTTCCAATGTGCTTTCCCTTTTCAACTTTCACTGTAGTTGGTCCCATATTTCCACACTCTGTTCCCCTTACGAACTTTCACAGTGCTTGCCCTGTGTATATCACCATGCTCACCCAAAAAAATGTGGACTGAACGAGGCCATGGGTGAAACGTTTGGTCGAGGCTGCAGGTGTAAGCATCATCTGCTGATTGGTTTAACTGGAACGTGCCTTATCTTCACATCCTCACACTCGAATTTACTACGCTCATCCCCAGCACTACAGCAGACATGCTTATCACGCTCCAATACTGGTGGAGCAGTCTGATGATGAGGAAGGTGAAAGCAGACAGTCAGGCTAGAGCCAAAGCAAACAGAATACTTTCACTAACACATGACATCAGCAGCTCCAGTAAGACTGGAAATTAAATAAAGACAATGAGCTGAGTGAAACGAGGACGTATTGACATTTGATGAAGGTAAGTTGTTAATGATCAAACCTCCACTCACGCTCAGATTTTCACTTTCAACGGAGTCAATGCGGCGGTGAAAGTGAGCTTCATTCTATTAGCCGTATCCTCGCCCAGTTCTATTTTTGATCTATGGACTTGGAAAGCCGTGGTATTTTTGGAAAGCGAGCTAGCTAGTCAGAAGAGTTATAGCGTGTGAAGCTTAAGCCATGACGCCAGCAAAGGTGTGGTCGTTTGTAAGTCAGAACAAGCGTCAGGTTCCAATTCGCAATGGAATCATGCCAATAATGATTACTCTCGTCCAAAGTGCACATGAAAAAGACACTAAACAGCAGAGTGTGGCAGAGGATGTGTTGGGTGCGTGACGCTGGGACTAAAAGCAAGTTGATCAGCTGGACTTTAATCTTTACGCCCTACAATAATCCTAATAGTATTGAATAGTGAAAGTAATGATGCGGACAGTCTGACTTCATCCTGCTTTCGTAGAGTAACAAAGAGTGAGGTCATTGGGTCTTAACTTGAAACACAGCCACAGTATGGTTTTCTTTACGGTGAAAGAACCATAGGCGCATGCAACAAGACAAAGTTAAACAAGCCGTGTAGCGAGCAAGAGAGAAATAAGTTATAATGGCCAGACTTCACTTCCTCTTCCTTCAGAAGCTGAGCACCTCGACTTGAAAACTTGGAGCTTTCAGCTTATTTTTCAGTTACAACAGCTTAGCTTGCATTAGCTTTATGGACGGCTCTTGTTAAGCTAAACACACCTTTGACAGTCACGCATTCTCTCCCTCCTTCTGCACTCTTCTGATGAATGCATGGAAACATGAACAGATCATTAGGGTCCCTTCCGCTTTTCTCTGTCCAATTTAATACGCGCTCTGGGTGCGAATAACTACCGGGAAGAGATGGGATTCCATTAAAGCACTTACTTATGTTTACTTAGCCTTTTGGATTTTTTTAAAATATCACTGCTTTCTGACTGGAGCAATATAATTTGTTCATGCCAACCAGACTCTGAGCATATGGTGTAGGAAGTGGGATTGTTACTGTTTGAAACTTTCCAAAAACATTTTCCGGCTAATACTGAACCCGTAGGAGTCCGTGTAAACTTTGTGCAAATGTTAAAATTCTGTGAGAATTCTAATGTAAATTTCAGAAATTTTTACGTCGGAAATTGGAAATCCTTGTTGAAAATTTTACTTGTAAGTAGAAATTGTGGCGTGAATTGAAAATGAAAGCAAAGTAAACAGTTTGCTACGTCAAATGCACACAAAAACATAGGTAATACTTTTATCGACGAATTTTTCGGTATCGAGACCGAATAGTAAAAGACCAGTAGTAATCTGAACCTTTCATAAACAGGTCGAAAATCATATATTACAAAATTATTCACTCTTGGGCTTGTTGTTGACTGCTACACCGTTGATGGCAGCACTGATGAAAAGTAACTGTTCTTCTTAATGATGAAAGTTGATCCGGCTCTGATCATCAATTTTCATGATGATGAGCATGCGGAAAGGCATTGAGACTTTTATGGGGCCGTTATTGTTTTCCATGTCTGCTGTACGTATACTCTTGGGTAGGAAAATATATGTGAACTGCTCCTTCATCATTCTACTCCTCATGTATGACGGCAATAAAATAAAATCTCCATGGCTTTCTTCATTCCGAGTCTATGGATGAATAATTTAACGAGCCTCCACCATGTCACAACTCTGCACAGACAAATAAGTCGACTGAATATTTACCGCTCCGTCTTAATAGGCTATGTATGGGAACTTGTGCAGAACGGAGTGAATATAAAGGAGTTTGAGTCGGCCTTACTTTTTTCATATGGGAAATGTGATGCTGAGCAAAGTGGTACGAAGCGAAAATAGAGCAACCATTTGAATCCAACTCAGCTGCAGCCGCCCGCAGCAATTATTATCATTATTATTACCATTACACAGTTTTCACATATGGCTCCCTCATATTATTCTGCATCATATATACTCTTGATGGACATGGGCTGGTGTCGGGAATTCAATCGGCCAGAGAAAGGAATGAGTGACGGGCTGACATCCATCATAATCATTGCCCCGTGTTCATTATTCACCCAAATCCCTACCGTCATCATCATGGCGAGTGGGCAATTAACTGGCACAGCAGGAATTCGAATTTGTTTTCACCCATTTATGTGAGAAATCCACACGCTTTGCTCATTCCCATTTGTTGCTCCTCTGATTCATTATTTGACTCGATTAATCAAAAGCCCATGAGCTTGGGGATGTTTTCTCATTACTTCGTGCAGCGGTACTTTGCAGAAAAACCCAATACGAGAAAAAAACCAACTCTGTCATGATGACGCAATGTGGGAATGTTCAAAGCGTTACGTTGCCCCACTACAAGGACCACATAGGAAGAAGAAATGACGAGTGAAAGTTGCTCCGAGTGCAGTCATGAAGAAAGCTGGAAAACAATAACCCTTTCTCTTGTCTCCGACTTTCGCCACAAAACACAAGACTCCGTTCCTACTAATGCCGTCAGGCTTAGATCCTGGCCCACCCTAAATACAAAGAAGAATTATGCTGGAAGGATTCAGCCATTTATATGAGTATACTCATGTGTAAATCCTACTACTTTCGCCCATGTAAACAACTTAAAAACAATATACCATGCGTTCTCACTGTAGCTACGGACGGCGTAATAGCTAGAAGACAAGCTCGTTAAAGTTTCATGAAAATCAGCAATTAATTCGTCCAAGATTGTTTAGGATCAGTGGGAAATTCAGATCAATTGATGGGAATTGTAAAATTGGATTTTCTACTTGTTGACATCTTGGCTAAGGTTAAAGGTAGAGGAAACGTCCCATCCTTCGTTCATTGAAAAGCAAAGATAAATCTGCTGATTCATTTGATGAGGACGACGACCACATTGAAAGGAGTAGATAGTTGAATTGGGGATTTCTGAACTAAGCATTACATTGTATGGCAAGGAACAGTAATGGAGTTGGACTATAACGTCCGTGGGAACGTGTACAGACTGCTGGTGAAAGTACGTGGGGAATTTTCAGGACTTTTCCACTTGGATCCTTTTCCCCTACGCGCCAATCCATTAAATTACAATTCACGCAAATTAACCTTAGCAATTCCTTGCTAGTAAAATGTCAGCAAAAGCCATTCTGTCGTACAATAGCTTGCCCGCAGCTCTGCTTTCACCAGCATAGTTTCTACATCATTGTAGTCACTGCCACTATCTACATGTGGCTGAAGTTGATGAAAAATTACTATAAGCAACCATTATAAATTTCCTGGGCCAAATTTTATCAAACAAGTGCAGGTCACCCAGTTGGACGTTCATTATTTGGGGACTTTGCAAATCCCAGCCACAGACCTTACTAAATGTTAAGACCTCTAACTTTGGTCGCACGGGACTCTCTCCGGAAGAAAGGACGCTCGTGCTGTCTGACTGCCACAAATACTGTAGTCATCACGACCATAAAAAAATTACACAGGAAGTCCCGCTACATTCCCAGCTGCCACCACAAGTCGGCGAAGCCATTAGGTTTTGTCGGCGGACAAGGAGGACATGAGAGGCGAAAGAAACTGTAGTGAGCAGACACATACACACACGCATACGTTTGATTTCCAAGCGTTATCATTACTATTCACATTGTGCGGCATTATAAAGACTTGACGGTGGCCTGTAGTAGACTTTGAGTCCGACCCAGATAATTCTGTGCATGCTTGCAGGAGGGATGTGGAGGATGTCATGCTCAGCAGCTATACTTTCTATCCTTCCACCCAATCTCCCCAGGTCATCAAATATTCAGACGAGATTCAAATGTCCTGCCCTCACACTCTGTAGTGTATTCAGCTTGGATAGTTGTAGTGTGTGCAGATAGTAGAATTGTAGCATGTGCGTGTAATGAACCTGAGGTGGAGATTGAAGCAATGCAATAATAATTACTAGTATTCCCATTCACGTGTCAGAATGAGCTGATTTCCTGAGGGAGTTTCAATATTAAAGTCATATCCACGCACACACATTCCATCATCTCAGTGGAGTTGGGAAAAAGTTGTTACTTCCACTACTCTGATATGTTGCATCATTTAGCGCTATGGAATTTGAGCAAGAAGACCAAGAACATATGCAATACTACTTCGCAACAAACAAAAGTCTGGATGAGTTATAAGCTTGTAATAATACGGCAAGCAAATGCTCGCGTGTAGGATCAAGCTGTCTTTATGAGCAACAGAGGACTAATCAAATTTTTGCATAAGAATGTCATATTATTTCTCTTTCACACAAATGTACCTTTTGTCTATCTCGTTCTACACCTCCGCATTCAATTTCCTTTTTAAAATCGTGCCAAGCCACACGTAGAAGGCTTAGTATGATGATGACGCATTTCACCGGTAGGCACGACTTGTTTCCATCCAATTATTTGTCCAGAAAAGGCTCAAGCTAGCTTGACGTGACAAAGTTACAAGAAAGCTTTTCACTCTTAAAATTATTTTTGTACAATTCCTCATTGAGCTGGATTATGATGACTTGAGAATTACTTACCACTTGAGTAAATTACGAAGACGACGTCCTTGGTCATGAAAGTAAATCACTCTGTGGGCTGGCTTGTGGCACTGGCGCACTTGAATACAGTAGGTGAAATTGAGTAATTCACACGTCTTATTTCCCATTCTCTCTGCCCGTTCTTCAATTATGCAGTAGACAATGTATTCGTTGGATATTCGTGCATAGGACAGTTCCATTATGCTTGTATCGTGGCCCCGAGGGAAAGGGAAGAGAAGATACTGGTGCATGGATGAGAATTTGCCGCATTTTAGCTCCTTCTCACTTCCTTTTCTAAGCCCACCGCCTCCAAATCCGCCTCCCTACTTGAGAAATTCTCATGTATTTTTGGATGGAGGCATCGCAAGCAGGGTGACATTGGAAATAATGGCTTGTTTTTGTCAATGTTCCTAGAGAATGTTAGTGAGTTTTGAGGCTACTTCTGCTAAAAACGACAGAAAGGTCGTACGTGTGTAAATGAATGCTGCAGTATTGTAAAGGCAGAACTCTTTTTACATTGTACTAACAAGGCCGGCTGTTGTTGTTGTTGAGTGTGTTTGTATGTAAGCGGATGTGACAAGAATGTAATCAGCTTTGATTCCAGAGTATTGACTCCAAATTTTCCTTTCTTCCATCCCAACTGCTCTACTCATGTAAACAATCCGACTTGAATGCACAACATGGAAGTCGAGGGTAGAAAATGAGAGGGATTCGGAGATAGGAGCAGGAACAGTGAATTTATTAATGGCAGGAGATGCTTTTATGTCATATTCTACTCGTACGTATATGCATGACGAAGATGTGTGGTGAAACTCATACAAGGTCCCTAAGAGGAGAGTTAAAAGGGACGAGATGATTATGGAAAATTCAAAGAGGATTATGAGGAATTCAGCATACATATATGGGAAGGAGATCACGGGTATTAACAGTTGCTACATACGGAAGGCTAAAGGAGAGTACGTGTGAGGCTGACATCAGAACGTGCGGGGAATGATGGGCAGATGAAGTAAAAAGGGGATGGGAATATTTCAAAAGCTATCAATTACTTGTCTCATTAGTTTGTCGGTAGACATGAAAGGGAACTGTGAAGCAATTTGTCATGAATCCCAAGCAAGTCGAGAGAGAATGACGGGACTGCGAGACGTCCACATTAGATAAGCACTTGGTGAACATCTGAGTTAATTCATTCCTAATAATGTCAGCCATGAAGAACTATAGAAATGAGGGTATGAGGAGGATGGTGTGAGTTAAAAGAATGGGGGATTCAAGTCTGAGCTATAAAATAAATTCAAGGGGAGTGGAAAGATACAGAAGAGCTTGGAGATTGAGTCAGTCTCCTCCGGGTTCATGGGTCGTTGGAAAGAATATAAATGACCGGTGGAAGGGATAGAGAGATGCAAAAGAACAATAATAATGGTCCACCCAAGACATAAATTACTGTCATGGAATTAAGTTGGTCGGAAAATGCAGTCCGCTTTTTCTTCCTCGGTCGGAAAACTTCCCTTCCTTTGGGAATCACTAATAATAATGATAATCTGCCCATTAACCTCGTCCTGTCTACCGCACACTACTGCCTTAATTTCCCCTAGTAATCACGGTCTCAAGTCCTGTGTTATGAAATCCAATGGCTTTCTTGCTTTCACGTAAAAAGAGAGCTAGAAAAATCAAGTCGGAGCTTTGAAACGGTTAATGGAGCGAAAGTGACATATTCGGTGGGTTCATACTGACGACAATATGAGCTTGGACCTTTACCATTGGTCATTAACATGCGAAAGACAAAGAGACCAAGAGTTGCCATAGTGGCCCATAAAATGTTAGTTTTAACCCCGTGCCTCTTCTTCTGGATAATTTACGTTACCTTCGGGATGGCCATAAGCTGACCATGCAGCTTCACACAACTCCTCATCTCGCACCAAGTATTATACTCAACCAAGAAGCTAGTACGTGAAGAGCTATAAAACTATGAGCACAAACGCAGGGCGTTGATGTTCTGCTATATATACACTACTGCTGCTGGGAAAATTTAAGCTCAGTACAAGTACCACTAAGCCTTTCCCTTTCATCCGCTGTCTATGCTATAAATTTCAACACTACTATTACCCCTATCTGGCTAACTTTAACTGTGAATTATTGCCCCGTTTTCCCCCCTGCTAAATACTTTGCTTCCACAGCCGCAGTAGTAGCAGTAGCCGCAAATGCGTGAGAGTGAAGCACTCAACACAAGTATTATGTACAGACTTGGAGGCTTGCAAAAAGTTGAACAATTTATCCCATCAAACTTTGTGGCTTTTACAGGGAAATGGACGAATTGATTTCTTACACTTTAACCTCCTTTCTCCTCCCTCCTGCCATTAGTCCAATAAGCCAACCGGCACCACCAGTTGGGAAAAATGACTAGCAATTCTCGGAACCAAGCTATAATACAAAGTGTGTGAGTGTGTGTATGTGTTACCGCAATGAGTCGGCGGCTCGGTATAGGCCACGGAGCTTTATCATCCGTGACATTGGCCTAGTTTGGGTTCACATCTAACCGCAACGGGAAGCCATGTGAACATAAGGAAAAACCTTTGCAACATCAAGTCCTGCGGCGGATTAACGATGAATGTAAACGCTTGTGGACTGGAGCTATACACGTAAACTATGTAGGAAAACAAGTGAGGTCCTTAAGCTTATGGCATAATCAGCGTGGAGAGTGAGGAGAGGACTGGCTAGCTGGTTGTCTTCCAGCTCTATAAATCAATGTTCAAAATATCTTACACTTTGTGTTCTGCATAAATAAATGCTACACTAACTTACAGAGGACTTGAGCGTCAATTTGTACCTGCCTACTTCATCATCATTACACTACACATCCATTAAAGGCGCCTGACAGGCTAAAGTTATTCAACAACTTGCAAGTTAGATGGAATAATAATTGAGTGGCAAGTGTGTGCATGTTTCTTCTGACTGCCTAAAAGGCTTTCTACTCCAAACAGATTGCCTTCCATTAGAACAACAACTCTGTCTGCCTTTAAAATGGGCAATTTTCAGCCGTAATTAGATCGTTGGATGCTCATAAACTCTAAGACGCCTGTGCAGTGTGACAATAATTATCAAGGATAAACAAGTGGCCTGCAGTTAAGATAGAACTTTAGCTCATTATGTACAAACTCGACTGAACGCACTGTGGCCGTGGCCATGTTCATGTCTAACAGCTATACACAATTTGTCACTCCTAATAATAAAGTGGAAGCGGGGTTTAGGCAATAACAAGAAAATTACAGAGTGGAAGCTCGATATAAGTTGAGATTGCGTGAGTGTGCAAAAGGGCTACAGATGATTCATAATACTACAGTTGTTTGAATGACGTCAGTTAGAAAAATAGTGACGACGACGACGACGACGACGGAAATTAATAGTCGCGACAATCAGAGCTTGAAGGTTACTTACATCAGTAAAACACAAGGACTTACTACTTACTTCTCTAGTAAAACACTAGTAATTCTTTTCACATAGATTATGAGAATTTATGTGGAGCTGAGCTAAGAAATTTTGCATGACTGAACTAAATTTAATTGTTGATTTACGATGGGTACTGCACACACAAGAGCATGTGAACGTTACACCGGAAACGAACTGAGGTATTGGACCAAAAAGGAGTAATTGGATCAGTAAATCCAAAGTCACTCCCTCCTTTCTCCTTAGGAACTTGGAAAGTCAGAGGGAATTTCTTCCATTTACTGGCCCTTCTAAATTCTAATCCTCTTCTTGAGACAATTTACTATGGATTTTTAATGGAGCTTCTTCAGAGTAGACGAATGGATGACGATGTTTTCAATCTGGTTCCTTCTTCTTGTGAAAGAATGAGGACAGTTTTATGACCGTGTCGAGCGGCCGGGTGTCTTCTGTCTCTGAAATCCGCATTCTTCCCTCCCATCGTTTTCTCTATTGCTCACTCTGCTTCCGTCTGGAATAAATCACGACAGTCCCAGCAGCAGTATAGAGCCAGTAACTCGCCCACGTTCCTCATGCTCTCACTGCCTGTTTGGGTAAATAGGAAAGGACCTGCGGATGGAATAAAAAAAGAGGCGACGAAATGCTTATACATTTTCTCAATTCGTTCACACTTGAGAAACACAACTCTCTTCAAATTTAACTTTCACAGTCGCTTCACTTTCAAGTGAAGGAGAGAGCAAGTTGGGCGTAATTCCAAATATTGAAATGTTAATGTCCTTCTCCCTTTCTCGCCACCGCCCATTCCTCGCTTTGAATATACTTGCAAGTTAAAATTGCATACAGAGATGTTAACGACATTAAAATTCTCTCGATTCCTTTCCATCCACACAACATATCATTTCGTATTCCGCCAGCACACCCTGCCGTCAGTCAGAAATGAAAAAACGTTTACTCAACAGCCCCTCGTTCACAATGCTCTCGCTATTTTCTCGCTCATAACAGCAACGTTGCAAGAAACATTATGGCTTGTTCATTTCATCATCTCCTTTCGGCTCAACAGCGACAGTCACAAGTCTACTGGCATCTTGACAATAACTCAAGTCATCGGTTGGTCCCAACTGCCATGAATTGGAGGAAACCAGAAATTCCTTAACGCACAATGTGTCCGTAATAACTCAACCAAGACATTTTCTACCTGTAAAAATACAGTCAAAACATCAGTTTTATCATCAAACTTTTCCAAAGTGTTGAACGACGTTGTTCAAAATGTTCACACTAACCAGACCACGTCATGTGATCTACCCAGCACAAGTCATTCTTGAGAAAGTAAAGTCATTCGCATGGCTGTTTACAGCACTTTCTGGTGTCTTTCCTATCAAACTTGACCAAGCCAAAAACCCTCTCTCAGGCAAAATTTCAAGTACTCAAAACAAGTAATACAGACAAAACAAAATCTTCACTCAACTCCAGACACAAGTCAGATCAATAAAATAGATCGGAGATAAGGCAGGGAAACTTGTGGCAGTCACGTAATCTCTCTTTTGGCTATTTCTTCGGGCAGTTACTTCCACTCCTTTCCCTCACTGCTGCAGCAGCAATTCTTGTAATTGTAAGCGAATTTCTTCGAAAAAAGACGTACAAATGTAAATCATTGCATCAAATTGCTCCCAATTCATTGCATTCACTAGTTGCATGTTCAGATAGAAATCACGTTCATGCTCATAAAACATTCTTTGGTACAGGCACGAAATATTAAAAGATTTTTTTACAAAACAAACCTGCAAAACCAAAAACTGTTGAACGTTTTAGCGTGAGTTATACGCTAATGTTGGTAGGTCTCGTCGCTAATGTCGGCCTTTAGGAGACGCTTGGGGCTTTGTCTCACCTGTACTGATTCAGCCAAGCAGTTTAATCAACCTCAGGCACTCATCGAACCTGTACGGGTGACCATTTCCTCAGAACTGGGAGAGTGCAATAATTCAGTTCTCTCTCCTCTGTATGACAGACGTGGACCCTTGTTGGGAGATGGTGCTGCAACGGGCGCCGACTACTAGTTAAGTAAGTTAAGTACCCACAAATGCAGAAGTCGGGGGGACTAATTGGGAATGGGTTGAAGCAGGAATACAGCCACTCCCATCACCATCGGAGTCTAATGAGGGAATATGTAGACGGGAATGTTTGTATTCTCGCACTCTGTATTCACATGGAGATTTAGAACTCTAAAAATCAAACTCATGCTTTCATATACAAATAAGGATAACAATATAAAGACGGTAGGACCATAACAAAGGACCATCGAACACACATCAATGATTATCATCATGATATAATACCGCACTAAACCCTGGAAGTTAAATTGCATGAGGGAGGTGGGGGCTGTTCATGGGGATTACCCCTGCCTTCTCTTAAACTGTAGACTGAAACTTGCAGCGGCTAAATAAAATGTATGCCGAGCCGAGTGGTAACATTCACATCCCTTACATCTGCCGACTGTTGATTTAATTTCTCGCACACACACGTTC
>JAQIWI010000926.1:0-20705 GCA_034698825.1 Deuterosminthurus bicinctus | reverse complement strand
TGTTTAGCTGGCAAGGGAAAGCGACAGAGTTGTATACAGGGTGGGCCAGAGAAAGCTTGACAATTCAAATCCTGAATAACGAGTGGATTTTTCAAAAAAAAATGAGACTAAATTAAAATATTGCTGTTAGTCTCTATAGTTCTAGTTCTAGAACTGATGCCCACCATCTTTAAAGTCCAAAAAATTAAATTTCTTCAACATTAAAAGTGTAAAGCTACCTGTGACCCACCCTGTACATTGTTCAAGTACCGCTGACGTAAACGTAGTAGAGTACTGACGACTCTTTCTTCACTTTTATCAATTATTTCAAATTCTTTCCCAGACTAAGATGAATCATCTCAGTTGGACAGCTACAAAATCCCATTTGACAAACGTCTCGAATATTACTATCAGCTTAAATTTTGCTGAATTAACTAAACTGCACGGCAGACAACTGCAAAATTGTAACAAATATCAGTCCAGACAGTGAATGCATTCTACAAATTTAAAGATATCCCCCTGATGGGGTGCAGGATAGTCGCGGAGTGGTGTTCGTTGATAGTGGATGTGTTAAATAATGGTAACTACATTTCTAAATGATTTCACTGAATTTATTGGAATTTTCCTGGCACGTGACCAACCTCGGCACCGCCTCACACACACACAAACTCACCCAATGTCCACCTCCAGAGAATTGGCGACTACCCTGCCCCCCTCCCGCACAATTCGAGTTCGAATCCACTGGATCCCCAGTTTGCATGATAAAGCATAGCAAACTTCAAGTTGTATGTACGAAGGGCATACCACATACCTTTTTTCTCCCTTTTTACAAATCCATTAAAATTAAAAGAAATTTCCCACACTGATTTTCGCACATTGATATATCTCGTTCAGTCAAGGACCCACACACTTGTAATCAAAAGGCACATCTCCATATCATTCCCCACAAACTGATGTTCCCATAATCCTGAAAAGGCAATTGTAAACACCCATTTTGCCCGGCAGACTAGACCCCTCGAAATGAGAAAGACCAGAAATGAACGGCAGCGCAGCAATAGTCGCCGATATATGATATCTACCACGACTAAAAAGAATAGTTCGCTACATGTCGTTATTTGAACTCAGACTGAGGCCCGCAGTTCTATCCGCTATCCGACATCCGCCGTGTCACTGAATTAAAGCGAAAGAGGAGAAGCGAGCTTTAAATTACCCTGAATTACGAGGGTTGGCAATCAAAATGGCATCCGTAATGATCCATTGCCACAACTTACGAGATGGGGAGTGTCATTAGAGAGTGCGTAGGAGTTATTATTACGGTGTTACTTGGTCGGCTAGAGAAATTAGAGCTCATTGTGTGACTCCTCCCCAGCAGGCACCATCGTCGTAACTTATGATAATGGGCTCGGTCATAATTCACTCATAATAGCGACGCAAGGAGTGTGTATCAATAATAATAGTGGTTGAAAGAATGAGAAGTAGAATCGACCCGTACAATTCCCAAATTTGTGTGTCTAAGTAAGTTCATCGAAATGGGGTTTAAAAATAAGAAAAATAAATGCTCTTCTTTCCCTGTCAGAGAAGTGTACATAATGCGGTAAATTCCTGTACATTCTTTAACCCTGCATTTTTGCTATTTTCACTTTGGAACTGTAGTGCGTGTTTGCATGTAAATACACACGTCTCACTTCGTCCTTTCGGACGAATAAATATCAGACCATAGGCTTTGCTATTCTTACACACACACACACATCACACACAGACACACACACACACACATGGCAATTACACTCGATTCATTCTTCCACAAAGCATTTAAAATTTGGCACACTGCCTACAAACAATTTCACTATTATTGTTGCTCTTTAAATGCACACACACGCAAGACTTTTTACACTGAGACAAAGATGTGATGGGACGGGTAAAAATTAGCACGAACTTGAGTCATCTATTCACATATGTGCACAAACTGACAAAATGATCAAGTGTGTTCTATTACTCTTATCTGGAATATGAGAGGAGCATGGAATGAATTCAAATTGTTTTTCTACTCTCCCTTCATCTTTTATCTAAATTCTTGGTCACCTAAATGAAGATTAATGGAATGGCCCTCAAGAATGTCAAGCTATCATTACCTTTGCTTACAAATAAATATTTGGATATATTTTTTACTACATTATTATGGTTGTCAGTATCTGACTACACAAAGAATTATATTTATTACTAAGAAAATAGTTATTACAAAATCGTTCTTGTTAAACACATGCTTGTATAGCTTACCCCGCGACGGAAAGAATGGAGAAAGAGCTGAAAGCACAGAGTAGGGTCCACATTTTACTCAATAAACTGCTGCTCCTCCTTGAGGCCAGTTACTTTAAACGGCCTCCGCCGCTCTCAAATCCCAACTTGCTCATTTCTTTCCCTCACTTGTTGTCATCAGCAGCCTTTGTTATTAAAGCTACGATCAAAGTACTTATGCAAGAAAGGTTCCTTGGAGAAAGCCATTTTGTCACAAGGGATCAACAATCAATGATTCAAGTCCAACTTAAAACACAGAAACACTTTGAACTGAATTCGCTCACTTGAACAGAAGAAATAGATCCGGGTCTTCTGTAGTATTGTGCAATGAATTGCAAATTGCCCAGTGTTCGTGAACCGTGTCCCGGTAACTGTCTACATGTGGATGTGCTTGGTGTCGAGCGTGCAAGCATGAATGACGTGATGTTTTTAAGTGAATACGACGCGGGTATTAAAGTCTTAGGCAAGCCCACCTATAAAACCTGATTTCCTTCTTACCAACAACTACAAGCTTGATGATAGCATGCTGGTAATAGTTATTGTATGTGTGTGTGTGAGCGGAAACGGCAACGATCACATAATTTCTCACAGTCTGTATGTATTAAGTTGAAGAGCCAGAAACTTGGGTATAGTCTGCGTGTCTGTACTATTATGAAGAAGAAGACGAAGAGGAAGTAGACGATCCGTGTGTAACATTATGATGGAGATGACGACGACACTGTAAAGATACTCCTAACAAGATTCACGCATCTTGACATGTATGTAGTAGGTAAATGTAAAAGCTTTCAGCAGCACAAGCACTGCTGCTACTCTTCTTCCTTGTCTACTTTAAATTTAAAACATATACACACACTTTTTCACACGGTCGTGGTAGCAAAAGGCTGCGCAAGATTGACCACTATGGCATGAGTTTACACTTTACGCACTCCAAGAATTATAACAAATTTCCAGCCCAAAAGACTCAGGAAACTTTGGTTGGATATACAACTTCTTTCCTCGAGCTATACTAATCCTGTTGAACTATCAGGATGCTCAAATCTGTAATCAATGGGCCGATGAGCAACCGGAATGTTTCACTTTAATACACAGAACAACGGAAGCGGGACAGAAAATTATTTGCAGACACCTCCAGCGATATCACATCATCACTGGGGCATGTGTTGACTGGAGTGGCGTATTTACACGATGCTGTATAGTATTTAATGAAATATGATGAGGATTTTGTCGAAAGGAACAACAGACTTTTTCGCACTTATGTGCCACACATACTACTACTGTGGTAAAAAGATGCAAGGATCAGATGATGATGAGAAGGAGCAAGATAGGAAAAAGGTTTGGCACTTTTACAAAAAGTTTTTCTATCCCGCAGTGTATGTTGTGTCTGCTCAAATGTTAGTGCATGAAGATCAGAGTTTCTGTTTCACCGTGCAACACATTAAGATCCAGCGGGTCTCAGTTTTGTTAATACCCGCTAACCCGTCACAGTCTCATTTGCACGTACGGCAGAAAAATTCTCAAAAGGCGACTGTCTCCCAGAGCCTGTGAAAAAACTATTTCACTATCACCGCCGGTGTGGGTCTTTGCACATAAAGATGCATACGTTGGGAACATTTCGGATCTCCTTCCAACGTTTCCTCTACAAGTGATCATCGTCATAAAAGTGTGCAATAGCAAAGGATTGAGTGTTGTTGTGAGGATTGTTAGGTTCGCAAAGATGTGTCCAGGTCCGAGTATACTGTTGGTGGCTACATGGATGTCAGCAGTAGTGTTAGTTGGGTCACAGCAGCTACGGCACAATAAACATTTGTCAACTGAGGTGACCACATTGTTGGATAATTTGCTACATGAGGACAAGTATGATCGGAGATTTAGGCCAGAATTTGGAGGTAAACAAGTGTGCAATTCGTGTGAGATTGAATGCTATATCTCACAGTTTGTGTCAATTGCGTGGGCTTTGCTGCTATTTGGGTAGTACACTGATACCAAGCGGGCATCATAGCACTTGAAAGAATGTACTATTGGGATAGTTTAAGTGTCCAAGTTGTCATCAACAATTAGTCTCTGTCGCTGTGATGCTAAGCGTCTTTCCAATCCATGGAAAGAATAACATGGCGACAGAATGAGTTCACTATGCTGCATAGATCCCTTTCAACAGGCAAATAACAAAGGCATTTTAGTTGGAAAGAAAAAAATCCCTTTTGGAATTTGCCCGTGTCATAAGAGAGCAGAGGATAATGTACACCAGAGATTGTAGGATGGGCTCATCATGAAAATTTCTCTGGCTATGGGATTGAAAAGGCGTTGGGACATGACAAAAATAGCTTATAATTTCCGAAGCAGTCTATGCCAAATCTCAGGGTAAATGAGCCTTTTTCATCACGCTGTTACCTTTTTTTTGCTCCCTTATAGAATATGTTTGGGTCGAAGGTGTATACATAAGCAGGGAAACTTAATGATACTTATTGTTAGTATTATAATTGTTGATATAAAGTGGCTGTATTGGATGAGTTTATTTGCAGTTAATGTTTTTATTTGCTGTAGGAACACCCGTAAAGATTGAAATCAGCATGTACATAAAGAGTTTGGGACCAATATCAGAGACAGAAGAGGATTTCTTGATGGATTTATATTTCCGACAAATGTGGACGGATTCCAGACTGAGATTCAATAGCAGTGGCCTTAGCGAGTTTTCCTTGAATTGGCTTTTTCTGGAGAAAGTCTGGAAGCCGGATACATATTTTGTAAGCTTGATGTTTGTTATCATTTGGATGGATTGATTTTATTGTTGTTGTGATGGAATACTTGCAGTGAGTTGTTGGCAGATATTATGATCTTCATGTGGAGAGACAGTGAGAGGTATCTGTTATTCTTGCTGCACTATGGCACGGGTAGCAATTCAGTAAATAATATTGAATTATGGCTGGATGCCCACTTATGATTTACAAGCAAGTCAATGCACTCGAATGTCAAACAATTTGCTGTTTCATGATGGCGTTGTGTCGGAGTTTCTAGTCTGTCCAGTTGAACGGGATTGGGACTGGTGGTATGAAAACCGATTGTGGCATCATTTGTCAGCCTTTTTTTTTGTGTTTGGCAGGTGAATGGTAAGAAGTCGTATCTTCACAGTATTACTGTTCCGAATAAATTCCTCAGGCTTCGATATGACGGATTTTTAACGTACTCTATGAGGTGAGATGCTTCATTCTTGGATAAATCTTATGAAACTGCGGTTTAAAGCATTACATACGATTGTCTAGAATCAACTTGCTGTGACTAATAATTTCCTTTAGATTGACCATTAAAGCAAGCTGCCGGATGCACTTGAGGAAGTTTCCTTTGGATTCTCAGTCCTGTCCGTTGGAAATCGGAAGTTGTGAGAAAATTTACTATAGTCACGAAAATTTCTGTAATTGATTCTAAGTATAAATTTTCATTGGTGACTTTAAATTTGTTTTAGATGGATATAGCAACAATGACGTGCAGTATGCATGGATGTCCAGTTCAAATCCAGTAGGACGGGAAGAAGGTGTAAACTTAGCTCAGTATGATTTGGTGGACATTAGAACCACCGAAGTCGTGAGGATCTCGAATAGAAAAGGTACAAATATTTGAAAAAATTCACTGCATCCACGTCAGTCTTTTCCAATTGCAAATCTTTACAGCCATTGTGTTTGTTTTGGATTTGCTATATTTATTTACAGACAATGTTTCCGTCATTGCCGTTCACTTCCATCTTCAACGTGCCACAGGTTAATTAGTGTTGAAAACAGTCTTTATGACTGCATTAAAAGCTAATATGGATTTTATGTGTGAATTTTCTAGGCTTTTACCTTCTGCAAGTTTATGTTCCATGGTAATAGTCTCTTTATGGAAACCAATCTGTCCTTGGTTGTTCATGCAACTAAAATTTATGTGCATTTATTGTATGATCCCATAGTGCTCTTATTGTTTCCTGCTCCTGGGTTAGCTTCTGGCTTGATCCGTCCGCAGTCCCTGCTCGAGTCTCTCTTGGTAAGGAAGGAATGAAATAATTTATTTAGTAGTTTACTGGCGAGACTAATGATTTCAAGTGAACGTTCCTCTAGGCGTCACAACCGTTCTGAGTATATCCACACTGGGTTTCGGTAACAGATCACAGATGCCACGAACATCCTATGCAACCGCTTTGGACTGGTTTGTCATTTTCTGCTTCGCCTTCGTCTTCGCGTCTATGATCGAGTATGCTGCGATTAACTTTATCGAGAAAATGACCAAGGATATAGTTACGAAGGCAAAGACAAAGAAGGAGAAGGTAATCCAATCCTTTCGTCCTATTGGACTAGCTAATAGCGCTGATTGCTAAACAAGCATTTTCTTTTAGCAACAGGACAGGGAGACAAAAGACGAACCGAGAGACGGCTTGAGGTATCGATTGAGTAGGAACGTTGCAGTGAAGAGAGTGGGGAAAGTTGCAACGTGGTTCCAAAGGCAACTCGATCCATGGAGTCTTACTAAATCGCCACCTAGAAGAGTATCGAAAATTGATATCTACGCTCGCAAGATCTTTCCCTTGGCATTTGCCACTTTCAATTTTTTCTATTGGATCGGATTCATGTATTACATCGGAGATGATGCTCCGATAGCATAAGAAATTTCATGACTTGTTGGTTTTTGGAAGTTATTCACCATTGCAATCCATACGTGTTATGTTACTGTATTGCAATAAAAATAACATTTGATTTACATTAAGGATATAGATTTACAAGCTCCTCTACCGGTCATGCAACCTCAGACGTGTCGCTGAACAAGATGAAGCTACAGCATTTCAAGTTTATTCTACACCATTCGGATCTAATTATAGTGCTTATTTGCAGATCAAGATGTCTCCTACTGGTCCTTCGTCTGAGCGTCAGCTCATATTTCGTCACGAAGTTCGTGGAGACCTGTAAAATGACTGACTGACGATGGAACTTTGTCAAGTTTCAAACTTTGTTGAAAAGTACAAAGTTATGGACACAGTTACGTGATCCTGTCACTACCTGCGGTATCAACTTATTCACATTCTCCGTCCTTTCCACACTTTTAGATGGCTCGCATCATGAACGAGTTGAACCGTAGTACTATTTCTGTATAGAAGAATGGGAAGACAGGTACAAGACAGAATTAAACTGACTGAGGGCCTTAGAGGTGCGGAAATAGCGGCTCACCTCGCACACAAAAGGGCAAAGTGAATATGTATGTCATTGTGTAGGACAAGCCATGAAGCTGGCTCAAGCCTAATACTTTCTTTTCCACATGGAATTCAGTATGGAAAGTATATAGGAAATCCAATTATGCCTCTCCCAGCCATTTCTTATCACCCTGCGTGGTGTTGAGGTGAGGCTTACTTAGAGAGATGAGATCAAATCCTATGTAAGCTCGCGCATCTTTACCAAAAGAGTCAATTATAGGATCCCCATGGGAGCGGGACTTGACTCGGCCGGATCGGATAGGAGGATTACTTGGAAGACTGACTGAGAGAGTTTAGTCTAGTTTAACCCTAATTGACCACTTCTAAACAGGAAAGATTTGAAGAGATTTTCAAAAGGTTGTTTGTGAGGTTATTATTATTATTATTATTATCATTATTATTATGAGTACTCCACTCCACTCATATCCTCTCAGCATAAACTTATACGTCTAATTTTGCATTTTGTCAATAAAATTAAGTTGGAAATGGGTTGGGGGAAAACAAGATTGTTTATTCTACGTTGCGTGTATATACGTATACGTCAAAACTGCAAATTATTTCCTCTCATTGCATTACACTACATATTGCGGTGTAATTTTATTTGCTCATTAAATCTTTGGAATGGATCTAAGAAAGCATGAGGCTGGTGATGATGATGAAGGCAAGAAGGGATTGGGATGTTTGCTACTACAGAGCCAAAAGAAACTTCTACGATTGTAATCTCCAGCAGGTAGGACTAAGTGAAGTACTGATGATGACCTCGTTAGCAGCGTCATTTGAAGGAGTTTGGGTTCCAGCGACGCTTTCCGGAATTTGACGCCCCGAGTTGACACAATTTGAAGTGGCACATGTCTAAAAATGATTTCTTTTTAATGACAAACAAAGGACATTGCTCTGTATTTTTTTTAGTTTGACAATGACTTACATCCAGCACCATTCCGCTTTGCCTGGGAACTATGGGCTTCCACATCGCTGTCAATGTAGTCATTCTTGAGAGGTGAGGACTTGGCATGAGTGTTCAGCCAGCGCTTTACTGAATCCATTGCCTCTCGCCATTGGGCCCTTTGAGGTCCATCCTGCAGTCTCGCCTGTAACAAAACATCCCACAAAATTAAGAAATCATGCATGTAAAATTTGCTTTGAGTATAAATTACCTTTAAAATCGGCATGTAAATGTGATTGTCCTCCGCTGAGTCCCGCCAAAGGTCCTCGTCGGGTCTGAGTACCAACGACGGGTCCATTACAGCAGGTGTGTCATTCCAGGTCGTTGTAGCTCCAAGCACAGAGCAAACCAGTGTTCCTGACACGAGTACCCACGTCAACAGCAGTCTCAACTCCCCATTTTGCTGCTGCAGCATTGCAAAATCCGATTGGGTCACAAAAAGCCAAACCCAAGAATCAAGAGGAAGAATAATAATAGATGGTGAAGAAAACACAATTTCACTTTTCCACTTTTTTCAACTTGTAAGCACAAGATGTTTACATCAAGAAACAACTCAGACTGAGTGAGGCTCGAAGAAAGCAGAGGGCTTTTATATTTTATATTAAAAAAATAATATTTTAATTAATCAGCTCATCAGAAGTAAGTGTGGGAAGAAAACTCAATTACATTGATTTATTAGGCTAAGTCTTGTATTATTCTGTTGGGCTACACCGCAACTATATAGTAGTCTTGGATGTGCACAGAGATTAAGTTTTCACTCACGTCCTCCCCACAGCAATGATTTCCATCCATCCACCTTACGCTAATCTTCATCAACCTGTTGTTCCCTTTCTCCTTTTCCAGTGAAATTAAATTAAGCCGTAAATCCTTTTTCATACCTCCAGCTCATCATCCAGCTTGATTAATCTCCAAATTCAATTATTTTATTTATATCCCCCTTCTGTCTCCAACAATCGCCGATAAGGTACTCCGAGCTAATTTCTTTCCTATATGCAAATCCTTACCGTCACCTCCCAGGTTTGCGTCAGAGAAATCCTGTGTCATCTCTCATGAGTACATTCATACAATACGCAGTGGGTGGGAGAAAGCTACGGCTTTCTCATTATTTCATTTACATGTCCAAAATCTACATTGCTCGGTCCGCATCTCAGGTGTCCATTCCAGGTCTATCCAGTTTAAACCAGCGCAGGCACCTAAAACGCCCTTCATTGTACCAAGCAGATAAAACCAACTTGTGCACACTACTGAATACTAAAAACTTATGAGGGATGTGCCTTGGACAATGTTTTTGTACTATAAATCATAATATAAGCTGGTCGTAAGTACGATGCAGGGTGGGTGTTTATAAGAGAAAAAAATGGAGAGCATATTGTTCCTTTGGAGTCATGGATTAGCGTACCCTCGAGGCACTGTGGGATTTTTCAGACTTTATGGTTTGCTTTAAAAGAACTTGCACTATCTTTATACTAAGCGGCCTTATGAATGCATATGCAGTAGTGTGTGTGTGTGTGTGTGTGTGTGTAAAAGGAAATATGGGAAGACACAGGGCTGGCTTAACATGCAAACAGGAGCATTCCAAACTCTCACTGCATTACACAGACATTGTTCCCATGGAAAATTTACAAATTCAGCCTCAAAGCCCCCACGAAAGAGAATAATATTTGCCACAAAGCTCACTTTATGGCTCAGTGGTAGCGAAGGGAAATCTATATGCGAGTGTACCCGTTCGTGACACAACTATCTTCCAAGGAACATCTCTATCTCTACAGCTCCCTAATGGAACTGACTAATTACGTGGGTAAGAAGTAAAAGAAGAATGAGAGAAAAATAAGCTCAAGGTTGCAATGGCGAATAATAACAATTAGAAGTGCATGTACCTATCATCTTTTCAGATTGCAAGACTCCAAGCACTTGCACAAGTAATATGCCCAATTTGCCAAGAAGATTTAAATGGGCGGAATCATTGTTTTTTTTTACCTTTCTCCGTCTTCAGTATAATCTTTAATGAGCATAATGCATTAAAATCTATAACCACAAGAATAAAAATACTTTACAAAGTCACGTATCCACATTATGGATACAGTTGAACGTGTATAGTAATGGATAAAGAGACTAGCCTTTGGAGTGTGGAAGCCACGGTGTGTGTAGCTGAACAAGACTGACTCGTACACCGGTTAGCCTTATAAAATGGAAAGACAAGGGAAATGGATGTGAGAGACAGTGCGAGAGAGCAGAGAGAGAGAAAGGATGGATGAAGTGAAAGAGGGGAGCCGGAAAGGGATTGAAGAGAATGGCAGGAGAGAAGCAGCAGCAGCCGTAGTGGTAGGAGCAGCAGTTGTAGGAGAAAGTAAAAGCTAAAAACAGGGCCAAGACTCACTGGCTCTTGAGTGTGTGCATGTGTGGCTGCGTGTATGTGAAAAAGCCGTGAAATTTCTCTTGTTATTTATCAGGTCAACATTGGCTTGTCCCTTGTTTCAACCCATAAAGTCTTTCCCTAACTCATATCTTTCTCTCTTTCCTCCTGACTTCTCAAATAGTCGTCTCAAATTGGACCGAAACAACCGGCTCAACTTGACCATTCATCCGTGTTTTACTGCTGTGAAAAATTCCAACATACCATATCCCTCCTGACCATCAAATTAGGCTTGAGGAGCAGCCATCTGTGTCAGTTCTTCAAGTGATTGACTCCCCAAAGACTCCAGCAGGCGCCATGATACTGAAAACCACTGAATTAATGCTCTTCCTGTCTCTATGGTTGGTAAAATTTAAAGCATCCCTAGTTGCCTTCAATGATTTCACATCATTTCCAAGTATATTTGTGGCTTTAGGTACAACAGATTCGTCATTTCCATCGGCGACGGCACCCAAGAGCTTCTTATTAAGAACATTACACAAATTTTGGACCTCTTGCTTCAAGATTATGACAACAGTCAGCATCCAAACTATAGAGCAGGTTAGTTGTATAACCCTTTGCTTTTGTACTATAGCCGGTATGATAATTGGTTACATCTAGTTGAAACTAGCAAAGCAGCAATGCTCTGCTCTTTTGAAGAATGTGGTGTAACAATAGCAAGTAGTGTCATTATTATGGCCGTTGACCATGCAACAGACTTCCAAAGGCTGCATTCTCTTGTTTTCTCATAGTAATTGAAAAAGGGCTTGATTACTACGCAATCAGCCAAGGTTATAAAGAATGAGAGTGAATTAAAGTTAAAAGAAACTTGTAGTGCTTGCGAGCATGTGAAAAGAAGGGTGGATGTGGAGTAATATACACTTAAATTGAATTATTTTCCCATTTCCACCCCGCACAGTCAGTCGTCAAATTTAATCTCCAGTCATCACCAACAGGGATCAAGTATCATTAACGAATGAAAGAGGAAGCTGAGGTGTGGTACAATAGGTAGCTTTCATTGTGACGTTAACAACGGCAATAACAAACGTTGTCGCAGTAGGCCTGGCTCTTTCTAATCCGTTACTTCCACCTATAACCCTTCAGTTGTAATTATTACAAATGACAGATATCTTTTTGGTTGGCCAAAACAGGCAGCAGACGCCCCACAGATTTAATAACTAGAGAAGAGGTGGATTTAAAAGGATAATGTGTCCAACATTGAGGAGATGGTGAATAAAAATCAAGTCTGGGTCGTTTTGAGCACATATAGCAGACACCTGAAGTAATGTGCAGTATATAAGCAGAGAAAGCAGCGGTTTGCCTGTCTGTAATTCTAGCACAAAGACATGACATGCCAGTGATAAGAACCTGTTCCGTCTTGGCTTCCGCTCCAAAACTTTTCAATCAATACAGCGTGACATTGCACTGTCAAACTTGCTGTCACCATCATCCGTCATATGCACAGTAGGGTAGCCCCTTGTTGCCTCCAGGTCCTCCAAGCTATCTTTTCTATATTATTAGACGGTTGAAAAGTGAAATTTTAACGCTCGTTGTTGCAGAGTCGAGAAGCAGAATAATTGTTTGGGGCCCGTTGAAACTTATACCTCATATCTTTGAAAGGAACTAGAGTTTTTCCTAACCATTTCTGAACAGGGCGGCCCAGCTTGAGGTGCACACGGTCAATCGTCAGTAACTTTCCAAGTTTTCAAGTCACAGTAATTTAAAGTACCAATTCTGAAACTACGGTCGGAGCACTTGATCAAAGTGTGTGACCTCATTAGGAAAGCGGTGAATCCAAGTTTTCAAGTACAACATTTCAGGACCTTTTAAAATGTGGAGTGCCCCATGACTTTATCTTTTGATTGGCGAATCACACTTTTGAGCTTTCTATAGTAACATGCTACACGTGCCTCGATTGGTTGAGTTTCGTTTGTGAGTTTTGAAGATGTAGGCACCCAAAGTCTAACAAAGGGCGCGTGAAATCGCCATTAAAATTTAATTTAAATTTCAAAATCTTTAGTTTTAATTTCTCAGCCAACTTTGACACGATTTTGCAGTAGGCTACGTACAAAAATTACTCCAAGGCTATGGTTTTAGAATTGGCAAACAAACATTGCTGTAGCTCTAAAACTTGGAAAGTTATTCACGAAATACCTCAAGTTGGGCCACCCTGCACACAGTGCCATCATATCTTCATATACAGCGGATTCTTCTGTACTGCTACCGAAGCGGAAAATCCCATAGAAAACTTACATCAGACTGAGGCCTTCACATGTATACAACACATGTTCCAAGTCCCACCCCATGTACACACACGTATATTAGAGATCAAGGGTAAACATTAAGTTTGCTTGCGAACAAGAAACACATGACGGCTGTCATAATTGAAATTTGATCGGACAAACTCATCTGTGAGTACATAGTCGAAGCTTTTTCCTAAATAATTTCCTTCCGTAAATAGATTTAGCCAGAGAGAGAGAGAGAATGAGAAGAAAGAATGGAGGGGGAGAGCGTGAGTGGAAAGGAAAGTGAATTGACCCGAAAGTTGCTTATGATGAAAATGAATTTCCATTCAGTATTTACTCCTCCGTCTCCCATTGAATTAAATACTCAAGATGCTCTCTTCTTTGAAGTAGTTTTCTCCTACGAAACAGCCTCCGCGAAAGCTAACTTTCTCTAAACTATGAGATTGCCTTCCTAAAGTAGTTTAGATAATTTGTGGGCGAATGTATGTGTGTGTGTACATATATGGGAATGTGAAGGGAAATCAATGTTGTTAACTTTGAATAATACTTGTACTTCTTTTCCACTCCTCCAACAAGTAATTGACTCTAGTAGTGGTTGGTGCGTAGTTGGAAAACTTGTGTGATCATGATGAGCCAGCATTAAAAAATGAATTCTTAATGTGAATCCAAGTAGTGCTATGAAATATTCTGAGAATCTTACTCAAGGGCTCTTGCTTCATTAAACTGGAGCAAATAGCAAGAACTAAGTTGACACTAAGCTTTGAATATGGCCTAATGAACTATACAAGGCTAATTTTTCATCCACATTCTTTCTTTGAATATTTCAGGTCGGCCGACTATAATACGAACCAATATGCTAATACGCTCCATGGGTCCAATATCAGAGTTTGACATGGTAAAAGCAATTTACTTCTCTAATTAATGGCCAAGGGTGAACACGTCCTCACACTTTCTTTCCAGCCCTTTATCACACAACAAGTTGCAGAATTAATGTTAACTCCTTGGTAGCGAATGGAATTTTTTTTTCTTCTCTTCCCTTTCATCTCTATCGCAGACTCACACCAGTTGGTCTACTATACGTTGACGTTTGACCATGATGAAGTATCCCAATCCTAAGTATTTCCTTAACACATCATTTGTTTTCATTTTCCACGAGACAGCCCCCCATGATGGTGGCACGTAATGCAGTAAAGTCACCCGGTGCGCAACAGACTGTCTTGAAAATTTTCTTACTTTAAATCCTCGCACTCTCATTCTAATTTACTTTTCCATTGCGTCCCCTTCTTTCTAAGTCAGCACGTTCTTAATTCGCATCTGATCTCATGCATGGAAACTTGTGCGAGTTAATTCCTGCATAATACAATGCAAACCCGTTGTAAACTAAAGTGGGAGGATGCGAAGGCTTGATTTTGTCACGTATTAGCTTACTTACTTGTTGGTGGGAAAACAAAAGAATGGTCTAAATTTAGGCGCATTGATAATAAATCCAAAGAAATATAATGCTCTACTACTTTGGTAATATTGGACACGAATAGGACTTTTCCATGGACTGCTACTTCCGTCAGCACTGGAACGGTAAGAAACTTTTGGTATTTTCCCCGTCATATTCATCCACACAAGTTTGTTAAGTAATTGAGAAGCTCCTTGCTTGCTGTAGAGGAAGGAGATTAACAATGTTGAATTGTTCTCAAATTCAAGATCCTCGACTTAGGTTCCGAGGCCCAGTGGAGAATCTTAGTTTGAACATCAAAATGCTTGAGAAAATATGGAGACCTGATACGTAAGTCTAAGCAGATTTACTATGCTATGTCTTCCATTTGTCCCCATAGAGGCTTAATTGTCTTAGGATCCAGGCTATATAGTGGTAATCGTCATGAGTATTTACTCAGGTTCTCCATGACTTCACCACACACTGACTATAACTTCCAATGATCCTTGAAATGCGTATGCAACTTACCAGAAAAAAGTTTTTCATCTCCAAATGATTCCTACTGTTTGTCAAGTTGGAATTTTTGCGGTAGTGGAGCAAGTTTACCATCAAGAATTTTGTTTCGCAGTCAGCCTGGCTGAGTTTTAATTAGAATTTTATCCCAATAATTGTAATAAGACCGCATCTAAAAGCTTATCTTAAGTATAGAGAATACTAACATGCTGAGTGGAATGGTGCGACTATTACACTTACCATTATTGTAAAAATTTCAATGGAACTTCCAGGTACTTTCACAATGGGAAAAACTCTTATGTTCACACCATCACGCTGCCTAATAAAGTAAGTCTAATCCCGTGGCCTAAATCTATTCTCATTCACATGCTTGACATGATTTGAGCAGTTTAAAAATAGAAACTAAAAGTGAATTGTTGTGTAAATTTTCCACTGCCATTCACTGAGCTCAGCTGCTCCGATTAAGCAAGGACGGAGATATACTATACTCAATGAGGTAGGTATGCACAGAATTTCCATTGCACGCTATTGTCCAGTCTTTTACCCCGCTGCTCACCCCGCTGTCTTTTGCGAGATCATGTCAAAACTCATTTGGAACAGAACAATGTGCTCATTCTCTATACAAACGTGACACAGTTGTGTGACGTCACGTGGATAGGGGAAAGTCTTGTAAGCCGCATTCATTGTCGGTTCTTTCTCTCTCTCTCTCTCTCTGCCTTTATAATACATTTTCCTCTTCATGTCACACTGAATATGTTGTTTTGTGGCAGAAAGCCTCGTCTATGTTAACGTGTAGATGTGCTACACACATCCGAGATGTACTGACAAATGACAGCAAGACAAATTCTCATTTTTCGCAGCAAAATATTAGACACGTGTATTACGAGCTATTCCATCTGGAAACGCCAGGTCATATTAACACGACACAGAAGCAAATGAATCCGCAATGAGCTTAGTGGTCCAGTGAATTTTCTCTTCATGTGACCCATCATATCATGTGTATGAATGTGTCCAAATGGTGATGGAAGTTGTTATGAAAAATTCATTCCCCCATGTCTACATTCTAGGCTGACTATTAAAGCAAAATGTCCAATGTGCTTGAAGAATTTTCCCATGGATACTCAGTCCTGCCCTTTGATCATCGGCAGCTGTAAGAATTTACATTTGTTTACATTTCTTATATGTCTGCATGTTGTAGTAGTAGTAGCAGTGGCTCAATCTAGAACCAAAATCCATAATGCTTTTCTGCTCCTTCGCCCGCCCGCCTGCTACTTGGAAAAAGACGTCTTGGAAAAATGCTAATCCTACAGCACGCACCCAAAATAAATAGTTGTACTACTACATCCACTTTATCATTATCTATGAGTAACTTTATTATTTATTCGCCTTCCTTTTAGTTCTCTGTACTTTTTTTTTTTAGAATTTCTAAATTATTTTATTCTGCAGCCTGGTGGAAAAAGCCTTCCCTGTGGACTCATATGTGGTTTAAAATAGACCCAAGTAAATCCAAAGTCTCCGAGTGGGGCAAGTTGACTTGTTTAACTCGCTCCATGTTTTATCTCCCCTTCACTTGCCGGCCATACTGAAACTTTTGAAGAGTTAAAGCATCATTGTAGCCCTGGATGCGGAACTCTTTTTCAAACCCACATATCCTTTGTAGTACAGTTGAAGATTTAAAGGGATAGCATCCCTCCGCACAAGAGAGAAAATTAAAGAAAGCTGTCAAGTGTGCGCTAATGCGCTGGTTCTATTTAATTCTGCAAGCATTCAGGGGACTGTTTAAAGAGCTATTGTGCGAGCTTGGGATGAGTGACGACGAGATTGGAAATAAAGAGATTTCTATTTAAAACTCTCCCTCTCTCTCTCTACGTCTGTGTGTAATTCGTGCAGTAGTATAAAAAAGCAGTGTGCAAATACATTAAAAGTTTGATGTAAAAGTATAATCTAATAATAATAGATTTTTCTGGATGCATTCAAGCACTCTATTCCAGTTCTACAACTTTTCTGGCTTTATTTTTATTCGAGTAAGATGAATATTTCCAGTTCTATATGACCATAAAAGTGAAGGTTAAGCAAGTGGCACGAAATAATGCACGGGCTACTAAGATATTAGATCTGGGCTTCACTATAGAATTGCACTAAAACGAAATGCAATGGTCTGGAGGTAATCATCCTCATGGTTGTGTGCAATAGTAAACCGATCTGAATCTTTTGTTGTTCACCTTGTAAGTGTGAGGCTCCTTTCCGTCTAACGACAGCAATTTTTTGATTGGATCATTTCATTCTCTTTGAAATGAAATCAATTTTGACACTCTTATCCAGTTTGAATCAACTTTCTCCCGTTACTATAAGCATCCCATATCCCATCATCTTGTTCAAGTTTTGTCTGTGTGGATATTGATTTCACCGCTGAGCGTAGGCCAGGAAGAGAGAATCCTCATTTAATCCACGAAATTCTTCATTTGGATACAGAAGGAAACATGAGGCCTTTTGTGGATGAAATATGAGATTTTTTTTATATGATCGCACATCATGGCAGCCTGAAAAACTAATTAATCCTTCATTCTCTCTGTCTACCTCTGCGTGCCTTGATGAAATGTGAAATTTTTACATTGTAAAAAAGAAAACGCTTTCAACCCATTTGTCGTCTGTTCCTATAACTATATAGGATTTTTATATCACATTGTATGAGCTCCATTGCAAAGGAAATGTGGATCAAGTTGGCTACACATTTGAGGCTCATCTTGAGAGGGTGGGTGAGCTCGCCCTTTTCTCTGCATCATCGTAAAATACATGTGGAAAATAGATCCATTGTTTGAATGCAAGTGACATGGAGAATGACGAATCCAATTGACTTGCAATTCAAAGTTGTTCAAGTATCATTGAATGGTACACAAAGTTTGAGGTTGGATTAGAGTGAGCGTGTTGAAAATATAATTTCCCGTTTGCTTCTGCTGCTGCTGCTTTTCAATGGATTTTTGTATGTATGTATGTTGCAACTGGAGGTGGAAATTTGATTTTATGGAAATTTTTCATGATGATGATGATGAGGAGGTTGAAAGTAATAATTTTTCTTCCAGATGCTTACACAGGAAAACAAATACTTTATGAATGGCAGGGTGATCCAGCCGTTAGTTACGCTGCAGGGATCGGACTTGCACTATCCCAGTTTGACCTCATTAGCAGCCCATACGATAACTTTAGTCTACAGCGGCAAGAAGGCAAGAAAAAAAATTGTACTATTCATTCTATTGTTCTTTATATTTGAACAGTAGATGACTTGAGGGGCTGTCTGCTTCCTACTCCAACCAGCCAGCCCTGCATATGTGTACGTGATGATAAATGATTGTAAAAGTCGGTGATGCAGAGAAGATATTCGCTCAAAGTTATTTCTTTAATAGTGTTGACTCTCTCCCCGTAGGCCTTGGAATAAAGACGAGGAGGAGGTATATTTAGAGACATGGGAAACGGAAGGAATAGTATGTGGTCAAAAGAGCGCAGGGATATGGATGCGATTATCATTTGAATTGAACTGTAGATTGTATTGATACTGTAAACAAAGTCATCTTGATCATTTCATCATTGACTTCACGTCTACGGCATGTTTCTTGTTCAAAATATAAAAAAACGATGACTGGTAACTTGAGTCGCAATAGACTTTAAAGAGTCATTGCTTGTTCAACTTTGGCTGCGTCGTGTGTGTGTGTGGATGGATATTGATTGAAAACTTTTTCAAGGGATCTGGAGTTGGGGAGGAAGTGGAAGAAGTGACTTGTTCAAAAACTATTGAATCCATTTTTTTTCTCTCTCTCTCTATCCCATTTTTTTTTGTACAGGAGAATTCTCCGTACTGCAAGTTAATTTCAACTTAGTTCGTTTCGCAGGATACTTTTTGATCCAGATGTAAGTATACTACATGGAAAAAGGAACGGAGGTATTGTGAATTCAACTCATGTGCCAAAATGTTAATAATGCAGATACGTTCCGTGTATTCTCATCGTCGTCCTCAGTTTCGTCGGCTTCTTTATAAATCGGGAGGCAACGAGTGACAGAGTGGGACTTGGGGTGACATCCATACTCACACTGAGTACCATCAGTCTTGACACTCGAAATGATCTACCGAAGGCGAGTCAGTTGAAAACTCGTGCAAAAGTATCAAAATAATAATAATAATAATATTCTTCTTCTTCCTGTCTCACAGGTTCATTATGCCACAGCTCTGGATTGGTTCCTCATAATGAGTTTCGTCTTTGTCATGGGAACGCTACTGGAATTTGCAGGCGTTCACTACTTCACAAAGGTAATGGCCCCTCTAATCTCATGTCAACCTCTATTGTAATGTACTGTGAAAGGCCAATTATTAAGAATAATAATGTCACTCCTTCAGGTCACATTAATATAACCAATGTTGCTAGAAAAAAAGTGACGTAGAAGCTTGATGTGTTTTAAATCAAGTCAATCTGTTCGGATTAAGATTGAAAAAAACCTATTAAGAAAATAGTTAGAGAGTATAGAAGGGAGCATTAATATGGTTGATGAAAGGAAGCAGACTGTTGGAGAGATGTGTGTGGGAACACTACTGTGAGAACCAAGCTTGATAGATGTGGACGGAGTGAAAGAGAAGTATTATAGAGAAAGCTATTTGTCGGTAAGACTGATGGCAGTGGTTAGGACTGACTCAGTAGATATAACGGTGAAGTCGTTCACGGGGATATTGTGTGTGTGGGAGCTTGCTATTTACCGCTTCTTTCACTTTACTTTTTAACCAGCCCAAACTTGACTGAGGGAGAGCATCATCTATGAGACTGGTGTAGTGTGACTAGGAGCAAAATCCGGGGCTTTCTTATTTCCGCATCATAGGCAGAGTTCCTCTAGAAAGCTTTCCCAAACAAGTATATATATGCCAGTAGTGATTCCATGAAAGACTGTTCATTTTTCTCTAGTTTGTGTCCTTTTAGTCTGACTAGCATGGCATGGCTAAGTCGGGAGGGGTTCCTTTTGGTGAAAAATAAATTATATTTTTACTTGGCTTCTAATCTCTCTACTATGCTTTACTCCGTCCAGCTTTCACAGACAGATGACCGCCCATTGTGTGTATCAGTGAGTCTTATGAACTGTGGATATGCTGTCACATTATGCTACAACTGCACCGCTCACATCATCATCATCATCATCACAACCCCGTCTCATTCCCTCCTCAAACTTGCCATCTAACATTCGTAATAAATTATATGCACACAATTCAAAGCAACGTCCTCCCACAAAGTTTCCCAACCAAATCAAACCGAGTTGTTCTTGAGCAAAGTCTGATTCGGAGGGACGGGTTAATCAGTTCCATCACATGATTGACGTCACGTCAACCTCATTACAAACTGAAGGAATTACGTGGCTTATAGATATGTAATAGATGCTCAAGTCTGCACCATTTATCTCCAGGAATAATAAAGTAGTTTTACAATACGTTTTCAAAGTGATGAAAACAAGGCCTTTGGGAGGGATGGCTGCTGCCTCGTGCATTCATCATCCTTTGCTCTGCGTTTACGTAACGTTACGTTTGTGCGTGTAATATGTGGGAGAGAAAGCAATTTTCCTCCTGAGCTTGGGCTTTATTAACATGAGGGTACATGTGTACTGGATTATATGCTTCCCAGCATTATAACTCCCTCCCTTCATCCATTTCCAATGTGTGCGTAGGGATA
>JAQIWI010000925.1:0-20726 GCA_034698825.1 Deuterosminthurus bicinctus | reverse complement strand
AGCAGGTCATCCACAGGGATGGGTTTAGCAGCTAAATTCACAGTCCAAGACTTTTTCCTGTACATTTTGGCGAATATTTCAAGCATCTTCTCAGATTTGATCATGATGACGAGAATGCTGTTTGCAATAAACCAAACTTTCACGCCCTCTGAGCACTTCCATAATCATGATGATGCTCAAAATCCAAACTTCCGACGTAGTTTGCAAATCGAGATCAAAAGAAAATACGCCGCTGATTGGACCACTCAATCACAAGTGAAATATCAGTTGAGCGTTATCAGTCAATTTTAATGCATGTAAAAAATATGCACTTGTGTAAGTTAGCACAACAAATTGGATGTTAGCAGTTGGATATCTTTGGAGCGACTACTGCCCGGCTTTCACTTTGCCTACCATATAATGTTTCGGTTTCCGTTCTCGTCGCTGTACTAATTTGTTTGCGGCTCAATCCCTGTCAGTGCCAGTGATATTTATCATCACATCCGAACGGAACGGAGTGTGGCAACAACAAGCGTGCACACAAAGCAACACATATTATGGTAAATGGCAACAAGTTCTTCATCGATTCCACAGACTACTATGCAGTAATGTTAGAGCACTTATGAAAATGACAGTTTTTTACTAGAGACGCAAACACATTTGACAAGATAATTATTATTCGTTTCAACCACACATCGCTACTGTTTGTAATAATAACCGCTCAATTCTGTGTAATATTTAACCCATCATACTTGTCTATACTTCTGTTTACCTCCGAACACGGGATGTCCAACCACCTGCTGGTCATTATCGAGACATTGACAGTGATTTGAAACAAGGGACTCTAGATTACCATCAATCATCATCAAAGACAATTACCGCTTGAGTGCACAGCAAGAAGTAGTCTCTCAAAGGTGTATTTCTAATCAAAGTTGGTCATTAAAAATTGACCCATGCATGTGTTTAAATGGCGTGACGCATTCTACATGCAAGTCTAGATTTATAAGTGTAGACTGAGCTTTCCAATTTCCCATGAATATCGCAAGCACTTATTCAGAAATAACAACGATGTACTATTACTTATGACAACAATGCTATTAATAACAACTACCGAACGACGGATGGAAGGTGTGGAACAATAAGGAGCTAACACGCACACTGTTGGAGAATAATGCCTTGAACTTCATGAATGTTTTTGTAGCAAAATGATAAGTAGAAAATCTATGAATATTTCATTCAGACCATTATAAATACAACAGGGATTTGTGGTAGTATATTTTATTGATTTCAGGGAATTCTTCTTCAATTTGTTTGGACACTGTGCAAACAATAGTGTGGCTCTTATATAGTGCTGCTTAAGCAAGCTGTACAGGTTGCATCAGTCGTACGACGATTTGTTCATGTTGACACCATCAAATCGATGTTTTTATCATATCTAATTAATAATTCACCTTTCATTTGAAATCACCACATACATAATTCCACATCTTTGACTGCTCCTGAACTGCATGCCACATTCAAGCCATTATGACTATTTGTTTCAGAGGGAGACGCTTTTCTCATGGCGTCCAAATTCACAATGTGTCCTCAAGTGAGACACCAGTTTGAAGGTAAATAATTTCAATGGTGAAAATGATCTGAATCACTGAGAGAGTGAAGGATTTTGTAATCATGAAGCAGCCAAGCCCAGTGAAACCTATCGGACTGCCGAGTAAGCGTTCTAGGCTATCCATCTGTTTTGAAAACTTGTCATTAAAGGAACAAGTTTTACAAAATGGTATCATTTTTTAAACCTTGCCTCAACATCGTATCTGCATATCGGGCTCTTAAGAACGACTTGGCGTAGTTGATTGCAGCGCTCCGGTATCTGGCTGCAGATGGTCGATACCATCAGGAATCGTAGAATGATATGCCCGAAGGACCATGTCGCATAGATCTTTCTGACTAGAGGCTTTTCTTGTTCCATGGTGATGCCAAAGTGTACCTGCGTGAATGGTGTTTAGTTTGTAGCTTTGAAATGAAAAAATTATAATTACATATGTATGGTGTATATTACCTGAAGGCTTATAGCCACTAGGAACCACATATAAGAATTGAATATCAAAGGAGATATCCATGCATGAATTTGTTCAAGCAAATCATGAAGTTTTATGAAGTCAGTCCTCACATTTCTCCAGCAGATGCCTGCAAAGTAAATCATACAATACAATAATAATATGATGTTGTCCGAACTGACTGAACATGCATTGTAAATCGATTTTACTTCCATTCTTGATCTTCTTTGCAGTTTGAATGGAGAAAGCATCTACTTTAAATGACAGCAGCCAAGCTATCGCTATCAAGATCGCGTCCGCATAGCTAACGCACAAATTGGAAAAAACATCGATCGCGAGCAATACGTAAAAGGACACAAGGCTGAACGGGATGAAGTCCGAAATATCCTTATGAACAAATTGATAGTATAACTCCAAACCAGCCATCTTCGCCTCGGTTTCCTTTGCATTCATTGCAATTGTCAGCGGCCTACACTTGACCATAGAGTCTGTGACTTAATTTTCTGAAGTAAATTAACGTCGTAGGATTTTGTGAAATATTTGATATCCGATGTGGAAAAGAATGCTGTCAATCAAGGCCGATGCCATCAGAATGCTTAGACTGATCTTGATTTTACGCAAGTTAGTGTTGTTGACATCAGATATCGATGTATTCACGAGACGCCATCTGTTGGTTATTTTGATGAACTCATTCCCACGAAGGCAAAAATGGACGCATCTTGTTGTAAACAGAAGATGACGCAATAAATCGTCAGAATTTTTCGAGATAAATTAGGGATCACTCTGCAACGTACGCATATGACGCCGTGGTATAGTACACAACCGGGCTAATGGATCTCATGATGTCCAATGGATTCATTGTACAGTTCATCATTCTTTGGAACATTCCAAGTGCTCCTACAACCAGATTGATGGTCATGACGACCGCGACAAATGCGTTAAGAATTCGTGGAATAGACTTCCGTCTGTAGGAAAACAAACATTTGAAATCCTCGATAGTCATTCGTTCTTCAAGGTATGCATCGACTAGAGAAACTGTGAATTCTTACCTTACAGTAACTATGTAACCTTTGGAACTTTCCCATAACCCACTAAATGGTACGATGGCAAAGAGCTGGCCAAGACGGAGGAAGGGAAGCATGAACCTGCAAAAATCATCTTTCGGTATACCCGGTGGTAGTTGGAGATTAGCCATGGCAGTATTCGATGCCTGGTGATCACATAGCGTAGCTACTACAGTGTTCGATTCGAAGAATCCGAGCGTCATTTAGTGCTCATCAGAATTGAGCGGTTGCAGCCAATGAGACGTTAGCATGAATGGTTAGCTAAGTCGTTTGCTGGGAATATTACAATTCAAGCGTAGCATAAAACTTGAATAGGCTCTCGGTGGCTACGTATAATTCAATTTCCAACGAATTTATATAATTGATCGATTTCATCAAGGTTCTAATCTGCCTGAATGCCCAGCAGACAGTAGGCAACTCAAAACTCACAGTCAAGTCAACATCGCTATTACTATAATAACGTAGAAAGATTACTTTTAAGTGTGTCCACTTTGTGGACATTATAGTACCCTTTTCTCCTAATCGGTCTTTCACTGTCCATGCCTATATTCCCTCCATTTCCTCCTACCTTCAGCCACCTAAAAACTTTTGAAGTATAAGCAAGGTCAGCAACGTGTGGCAGTTTGATTTTAATTGATGTAGCCGAGCAAAAATGGTTGAGACGAAGTCATCGGTGGAAACTGTCCACGAGCGCGTTCGTCTTAATAGACGACTTGGTGGTTCTTGCATCTTGTCAGCGCCCTCTGTTTTTTGCTGTCACGCGGTATAGTTGAAGGCGGAAAGTTGCTGGTTGCGAGATACAACGTGTATGTTGCCATAGAGGGAACATTTTAAGTAGGTATTCATAAAATTATTTAATGAATGTATTAAGCATTTAATAACATCTAATGAGACGTTTCGAATCAGTACAAAGACAGTAAATTGGGATTATGAGGTTAAGTGTGTTTCCTTGAGTCGGACATGTCTTGAGACACAAACAACTTAGGATATAGTTGACATGCAGCTATGAGAAAGCATATACAGTCCGGCGCTCGAATTAAATTGACTTGAACAAACAAGCCTATCGGAGCAATGCGTAAAAACTTCGGATTAGTCGCAATAACTTAGACTTTTCTATACATAAATATTTAAGCAGCTCCTGTTGTCATGAGAAATTGCTACGACTGGGTCGATGCAAGAGTCCCCCCTTGTAAAAATATAATTTCGCAGGTGAAAATAACGTTGAGAACTGACAGGATAAATGACTTTGTTATTCTGAAGCAACCGAGGCCACCGAGTCCCATTGGTGCTGTGACTAGGCGTTCCAACCGCTCGACCTATGAAAGAAGATGATATTGTGTAGAATACACCACGCCACCTCTCATTAAAATTTCATGGATTTCATGGACACACTTTACCTCGGCAGTGTATCTTTCTGTTGGACACTTTTGTATTAGAAGGAGTAGTTCCTGACAACGCTCAGGAATGCGACTACTAATGATCGACAGAAGCATGAATCGGACGATAAGATGGAGAAATGACCACACCAAGTAAACTCTTGCCAAGACCGTATTCCCAGTATTAGTGCTGATTGCAAGGTGGATCTAAGCATGATTTAAATCCCATTGAAAATCTTAAGTTCTTATCAGGCTACAAATTGTTCATCGTTTTAAGAAAAAAACTCACTTGGGTACTGATCAACTCAATTAGAAGGGTGTAGGATGTAAATATGATTGGCGATAAGAAACTTTGAGTTTGTTGCAGCAGACGAACTAACGCATTGAAGTCTTTCCTTGCTTGATACCAGCAAATACCTGTGAACAGAAAGGCACACATACTACATACTGAATAGATTGAAAGTTTTTGATTCTTACTGTGGTCATCCATCTTGCGAGAAACTTCCTCGTAGAAATGGCCGAACTTTGTCGCGAGAATCGAAGCTAGTGAAATAATGGTGACATCGGCAAAGTTTGTCGCCACTACAGTAAGTTTGTTAACAACAAAAAGAAGCACTGTGATTACTGGATTGTACGGGAGGCCACACCAGTTGGCAGCATGTTCTTTCAAGTAGTATTCCTCAAGAACTGAAAGTTTTGAAGGGTCTTCAACCTATCAGATATTACCAAGTTTATTTTACCCGCACATATGAAAAACCAATGTGTTTAAAATCATACGACAGCTTACTTCTTCAAAGTATTTACAGATCATTTGGGAGCAGTCATATCGCAGGTGATACACAACATTCTCAAGAATTGCGGAGGTTAGTACTAATACCGTCCAGAACCGCGCCTTTCTCACTGGCTTCTTGTCTTCCTTAGTGTACGTCACTACATTAAAAGTTGACCTCCAATTCGATAAAACTAGTAGCACTTGCTTGGCGTTGAAAGCAAACTGAACGTACCTAGACGAAAGACAATGAAAAACTATAAAATTTGACCAAAATGAAATCGTACCAATAGGATCTATGAAAAAGCCTTACGTATGCATCCCAACACCGTAAAACATGAGAGGCGTCAGTGCTCTAGCTAATTTGATCGGGCTACTCTCTCCTGACATTATCTTTGTGCACATGCCACCAATATTCATAAGAACGTTGATCCCCATGCAGAATATAATGATAAAGTTTACTATTCCCATGAATGAAGAACGCCTGAAATGAGTATTCGAGTTATTTTCTTATAACTTTTCAAATGTCTGCCAATGAATATGAAACATACCTATAACTTACAGCTACGTTGGAACTACTCCTCCACAATCCACCGTAAGGGCAGATGCCAATGAGACTGCCAAATCTAAGCAGAGGTCGAATGGAAGTATAGAGATCATCCAAGGGAACTTCCCCAACTTTAATTGTTAAACTCAGGGCTTTCTGAGCAAACGCTTCGGGTTGCTGCATGTATTCCTTTGTAGAAAATTGATGAATCGGCACCTAATTTCACAATAAATCCATCAAGACCGTTGCCTAAAAACTTGAATTTAAGAAGACTTACGGGAAGTGCCATTATAACTGGACAAATGTTCCTTCGTTACCGAAAGCTCTGAACTCTGACGTGACAATGCAAGGCCGGGTCCAAAACTGCGGACAACATCAAGAAAGCTGCGCCATTAACAACCACGCCTCCGTTTCTGCTCATAAATAAATACTGAGACGACTTCCGTGATTTAGATGATTTGTGTCCGAATGCAGTAACAACGAAGAAAGGGTACTCCATGTGTTTTCTTTTTCTTTCCAAGTACGAAGACGTTTGTCGTCAATATTCCGTAGCAGAACAACTCCGGACTTTGTCCATTGCGAATCGATGACATAGCGTGGCAAACATATTTATAATAAGACATAATAAAGGCTAAACACGAGCCAGTAAATAACACAAACGACACGCGTCATGATAATAATAGGGCTTACAACAAATATTTGTCCGAGAGTTCAATCTGCTTTATGAGTCACCTGAGTGTATAGTGCGACACGACAAGGTCGAGACAATCGGATCAAAATCCGCTTTTATCTTATTCTTTGTCAAATACTGGGGAAAACTGTGATTATAACTTGTAATATAATATATATGGAATCCTTTATTGAGAAAATTCCAAACAAGTACAAACTTTCAAAACACTATTCATTTATCGAGCCTATAATAGAAAATGTATGGAAAATGAACCCAAATATTAAAAAAATAGCTGACGTGATTGCATTCCACTTGAGTTCTATTTGAGTCGCAGTTCATTGTAACAATAATTCATAATGTAGACCATATCACTGCTTATTTCAGAAACATAATACTTCCTTACATTTGAGATTCTACAAAATTAGTTCATATAGACCAGAGATCAATCAAGCTTTACAGCTCCTCTCGTGATGCAGATATCCATCTCGTATCCGACTACCTCCGGTCCACCCGGATTCGACTTGGTTTCTTCGTATAAGTTTTTAAAGTGATCTGAAATTTCATGAAGAATGTATTTAATTTATGTAGTTCCAAGAGTAAAATGAACCTGAATGGAAATACCTTTGCAACTTTGAATGTTCTTCATCAATTTGCTAACTTGTTTCTCAGCATCCCTCTGCATCTGACGAGTATTCCTAAGTTCACTTGACGAATGCTGACTTTTTTGGTGGTACTCCGCACATTTCTTCGCAACTTGAGCCAAATACGACCGCTTCTGACGAACGATCCCATGACAAAGACTCACAGCATGAACGGTAGCTTGACTGACAGCTCGAACTTCCGGGTTTGAATTTGTCACATCTTGTGGAACACTCATGAGGACGATACGAGCAAATGTGAGATTGAGAAGGGCGTCTTGAAAATTTTCAAATAACTTTAAAAATTCTTCATAGTGACGCTTATAATCCAGTTCAGATCGAAGACTGTCTTTCAGCTTCTCTTCCTGTTCGGCCGTATAGATATCCATGAGTTTCACATTGTCCATCAACCGCACAACGATCTGTTCCTGAGCTTTGAATTCGGACAACAATCTCTTCTCTTCTGCTCCCTCATCCGAATCTGAAAAAAAAATAATGCACTCATTCAATTCCCGTGCTGACGTTTATATTACAAAACCTCTCTTGCTGACATTGACATTCATTTTTCAAAGACTAACCACTTTGTGACGATGGAGATGACGATGATGATGACTCCAACGTTCTGACTGTAGACTTTTTGCAGCAAGCACAAGGGTCTGTATTGCTAGAAATTCTAGTACTTTTCTTCCTTCGTGGGTTCATAATTTCCAGCAATTTACAAATCAGTCCAAAAATCCACTGTCACAATAATGCAGAGACACATTTTTAAATTACACGCTCAGAATTTCTATAGAAGACTACAAAGGCATTTGAAAGGAGTTACTGTAGCCGTACCAGACACATGATAACACTTCGGCCCACAATTCTGTTCAAGGGTTCAAGTAAGTAAACATTGCAAAAAAGTTATTCAGAAAGTAGGGAACAAGACTGTCCGCAGCACACACACGCTTACCTATGGAATTCCATTCTTATCGATGTGATAGTCCAGAAACTCTTTACATATCTTGTAAATTAAATTCTATGCAAATCTCAACTTCATACCGGAGTTATGGCCATATGCTCTTGTCAACGCACGCAAAAATCTTGCCAGAATTTGGTCTTGCTTGATGGACAATGGACTTTGTCCGTTGAAGTTGTCGTTGTGAATTGGACCTTCGTTCGTTCCACCAGACGTCGCGGAAATTGGTCTTGCCTTCCCGCTGGAATTGTTTCTTTCTCTTTTGTTCATCACAATGAAAGTGATCTGATCGATTGGTAATCGTGATCATGACTTTCTGACCTTTCAAGTCATAAAATGAAGTTAATTGTGTCTTATGGCTACATGACGTGTAAAAATGTCGATGATACCGTCAATGGTTAATCTTTAAATCATGCAGCTATAGAGGGCGCCACGAAAATCGTTTATGAGCATACTGTGCTGTGGTGGACTTGGTCGTAATTGCGTAAACTATTTAAGGAAATATGATGAATTCATTGAAATTTGTACGTACATGTAGGGGGCAAGGCGGTCACGCTTGTTGAGGAGTAATTCATTCTACAGAGAGAGTGAAAGAAGGCTAGAATCTGCATGTTAGTATAGCAGAAGGCGAGTTCGTTTCGCAGGTTTCTATGAAATTCCTTGAAACAAAGGAATTTATGACTATGAGACGCTCTTGTGCCTATAGTAATAGCAGACACATAGTTGAATGACTTGTTGCACCTTATTATAACTGAGTGGAAAGCTTAGTTAGTGGAAGATGAGGAAGATGTTTGTGAAAACTGAAAATAATCCCACATGATCCCTTTGGAGACGTTGTTGAAACTGTAAACATTGACATATGATGTGATGAAATGAACTTGTGAGGCGACCTTAAATCCAAAGCTTACTGAATTATATGACGATTCTTATTAGAGTTAATTGATCATGATGATGATTCTTCCAGAAGGAAAGGGACGATAGTTGATTCAATCGTATTTTCACCTTGTTTACTCCATGCTTCATGCTCAGATAAGCTCAAGCTTATTAGTTGAAAATCATTCCAGCTCAGTATTAGTCTACTGTCATCTCTCACATGAAAGCATACTACCACTGGGTTACTTGTCGCCAATTTGGGCCATCAACTTGTTAATTTTGTCTCGTCTCAACTCGCCTAGGGTACGTTCAAGTTCTCCCTTTAAACTCATTCTGTTCGGTAGTCTCCTTCCGCGGAGTCCTCCTCAAGTTTCTTTTCACATTACAGAACAAACAAAGCCATGAAGTGGACGGCAATTTTTGCAGTCGTGCTGACCTTAATATGCTTGGCCTTGACAAAACCTGCCTCAACGTACCTAGACAATCGTCCTCCGGCTGTGGACATCCCAGAGTCTGCACATTTTGGACATTATCCAACTCCTTTAGCTGTTGGACATTACCCCTTTGCTACTCAAAAGCCACAAACGTTGATCCTGCGTAACTATCAAAAGGCATGAAGGTTCTTGTGAAAGTTTTATGCTTTAGTACAAGTTTGAGTAAATCTCTCCTTCTGGAAACCAACTTCATTTAACAGACGTTTTCGAAGATGTCTTCGCTCCGTCGCATTAGAAGGCTCCTAAAGTCAATGATTGGTTTTTGTAAGTTTCCATTTGTGTACTTATGGTACTGAAAATAAATAAAATGTTCTTGAGACTGTAAGTGTAGCTTTTCTATTTAATTTGAACGTAGCAAAACTTGTTAAACATTTGCAGAGTGAATGTCGCTAACGAAAAAATAAAGTTGCAAAAGTGAACGATCTTGCCAGGATTCGAACCTGGAATCTTCTGATCCGTAGTCAGACGCGTTATCCGTTGCGCCACAAGACCTGTTGAAGACGAAATCTTGGAACACCAGCTCATGAAGAACACGTCACAACTAAGAATGTAGAGTTGAATGCAAAGCAGGGCAAGCTGAAATGCCCCCAATATCAAACTCGCTTTGCAAACTCATCTCATCATAATAAATCTCTTGCGAAACAAAATTAGGTACATTATAGGAGGAACAATTGTAGGACTTTATTGGCCTGTACGATACACTTTGACAGTCAAGTTAAGAGTCAAAAGGGAAAGTAAAGTGTGTTGGCAATTGGTTCGCATGAGGGGCAAACAATCTAAACAGAAGAAGAGGGCAAGAATCTGTCTGTACGTCATGAATACCACATGTGTCTTCGAGTATTTTGCGGCTTTCAATCAAGGTAGCGACAATATTTTGGCAAGACTCGAAACTTCTTGGCAAACTCTGACTGCATCTCATAGACACACGCACGCTAATGACTTACATGTACAAATGAATGAATACATATAGGGGGTGGTATTTAACAACAAATAATACATAACCTTGTGTGTCTTGATGATACTTATGTAGAGGATACGGGTTTGGGCGTTCATATCAAGACCTACTGTTGATACACTTTATATACATGTGGGGTTTAATTCAAACCTTACGTTGGCAGCTCTTTTCCCGGATGACAAGCTTTGAAAACTTTCTGTTTGATTTTCAGGAGTGCCTCTGCAATGATAATAATTATGCAAAAAGATATTAGATCTGATTTGTAGGAATGCAAGCGTTTTAATAAATAGTTGCATTAGGGAATAGCTCAGTTCCAAACCTGCTTGCTTTTTCATTTTTCTAGACTCGAGAATGTTGACGAGTGTGTCGTATGATGCCTTGTAATCCGACTCCGTCCCACCGATCCACACTTCCAAGGACGTGTCAATCATCTTCTCCGGCCGTCCAGCGTTGATAGATTTGACCTTTTCCAGATGTGCAGGCGTTTTGATTATGTGAAGACAAATGTCCAACCATTTCCCCTTTGCCGTTGGACTGGTCATAATCAAGTTACGAATGATTTCGATGCCGTCAGGCGTTACTGTGTTAAAAATAAATATTTTCTTAAAGCAGTCTCAAAATTTTTTTAACTAAATTTTGCAGTAAAAACCTTACGGAAAAAGTCTCCAGGCCCCAGTTCAGACTGCTCCTTTTCTTCATCGTCGTCCGGCTTGATTCGTCGACGCTCCCGTGCCGCAAATAAAACTCTGGCCAAGTGTGGATGCATTTGGTTCTTTTTCTCAAGGTACTCAATAAATGAGTCAAGTACTTCATCACGTCTGTAGAAAATCCACAAAAAATCAGACAAACAAAAACAAACAAAAATCATCGTTTACTTGACTAACTTGGTGTTAAGAATGGCAATAAAATTCTTCATCTTCTGCTCATCTGAGTCTTGTTCTGAGTGAAGAGACTGATTTTCCGTTTCCGTGAAGTGACCCAAGTCGGTCAAATACCAAGAGACCGGGGGGACAGGCAATTCACTCATGGCGATATCCTCCGCGCAATCCCGTAGGACAGCTTTGATAACTTTATCAGTTAGAAATCCACTCATTTTTTCTACAGTCGAATGGAATGAACCTCAATAACCGTTTTCAGTAGTCCACTAAATCACAGCGGAAAAAGACTGCACATAAGTGTTGCTAGGACGTGGGACCTTCCCTGGCAGTTGTCGGACACAGACTGGTTATGATTACGATGAATCTCTCAGTTCGGGTGGCACTAAAGGATCCCCAAAACGAGTTGTGCACACACCCCGAATTAACTCCCGTTCTCATAAATATGAACTGGCGACCCTGTCTTCCCATTTTCAGTTTAAAAATAATATTTTCTCGAATGTACACAGATAGACAAACACTCATTTCCCTCCCTCCATCCCCTTAATCTTCGGATGAGCTGGCGAAATGGGCGAAGATACTAGCGGGAGGAACGTGAGAAAGTGCACATGTATCGCGCACTTACTACAGACGATTAAATGCCAACTGTGACTACCTCCTCCCAAAATGATCTAGTGTGATGATCATTTATAATTTTCAATGTCGAATTCCTAGGCTGGATCTCCTTTCTACTCAACGGATCGCTGATCTTCCAAGGATCAATAAACCAAATTATGTTTGCCCATTAATGTCATCTCTTTAGTATGAGCCCACCCTTCTTAACTCCCATAGCGACTCTGGTATGCACTCTCTGTCTATTTCACTTAATACTCTCGTTAACATCGATTTTTCACGCACTGATTGAAACAGGCAAAATTAAGATAACATCAGACGATACTGACGACTCAGCGTTAGTCAAACGATTCCTCTCTCGTGTTAATAGTTGCATATCCGAAACAACCACAGACATGGACCGCTTCTGGCCGTCTCCATTGAAACTCAATACATAAAGTTTAGGACTACTCCGTGTGTATTAAGTCATGGACATACTCACAGTCGGAGTAATGAATTGACTTGACATGCACAGCGGATGCAAAAACGGTGTTGCAGAATTTGCAAGTGTTTCATCTATGAAAAAGAGGAAGCGTCAGCTGCATAAACTTTTACTCTGGGTGGACGGGGTTCAACTTGTGTGTTTGTGTGTGTGTACTTGGAAAGATGAAAGATATCTGGCTGATAATATAAGCCTGCATGCATAATGAACGTAGTATGGCACAGCGAACATTATGGATCTCTTCTGGAATGACTCTAAATGATATAAATGAATCCGAATCTATGGAAAGCAGGTGTGGAGCATGTTAAATGTACAGAAGGGAAGTTAAAATTTGCGGAAAGAAATTTGGCAGTCACTACAAAACTACTCTTTGAACGCGGAGACTCTGTGCTCGCGTTAGGAATTTAATTGAGCGGATGCGGCAGCTTATAAGGGACATTTTGTGCAATCGGGCGCGAATCTAGAAGTCCTTAATAATCATCACACCTGACCCAAATACTTTGATTCAGCAAGAATCCTCACCCCTGACACTTGCCGGCAGCTCGGAGGCATTTATTATGCTGCAAGAACGTCTCGATTCCAATCTAGGCATTACTTCCTCGTCTGCTCGTTTGCTCACTTTCGAATTGGTGGCAAAAATAATATATCTTCTTTCCTCCTTTTCCCTATGACGACGGTCTGACTCGTTAGATTGGAATTTAGAAATCATCGTCTATCTTCTCAAGGTAATCCACACCGGGTAGACGAAGGAGATGACGTTACGTCGCCTTAATATGAAACATTTTTAAAAAATAAAAGTTGAATATGGCACCTGTGAAAATAATGCGCACACGCACGTATGCAATGGAGACATCAAGTCAAACTGAAGCATCTACCTGGCCTGACGAGTTAAGTTATAAAAGTCGTGGCATGTGCTTTAAATTAGCAACTCGAGCATTCAATGAACACCCTCGCATTTTCCCCAGTTCGCACTCGGGAGTGAATCTGAACTGGAGATCTTACGCATAAATTATGTTGATGATGCATACGGGCATTACCCGATTTTTATGCGTGAGGGAGAGACTCTGGGCAAATGATGATGATTCATGTGCCACGACATACACCGAGTCACTCCCTTTCCAATGTAATTTTGGATACAGATGTGTCTACATCATCATCATCAACACCAGTGGTGAACTACTAAGCGTGTGCAATAAAGCCAGCATACCACACACTCTAAAGTAATCTTATCTATTCGTATTGTCTTCAAGACTGTATCAAAAGAACATTTTCAGTCGAAGGACGCTCATATACTACGCCTCCAACTGATCAATTAAATTTCCCATAACTTCCTTATCAATGTTATGTTCAAGCCCACCACGCAGACAGATTTTTATTCCACAGCCTACTTGGAGAGAGAGAATACAGAAAACAAGCAAGTGTTGACATGTTTGTTTACACTGCGTCCCACAATGACAGAAAAATTACACAAGAGGATGTTGAAATAACTACCAGCTACTGCGACCATCCTAGCACAGATCCATTACAGTATGGTCCTTGAGAAAACATACCCATTCTGACAGAGAAAAATGCATGTTTTAATTATTATTATTATTGTTGTTAAAGATGTAGTTGCCCATGTTATTTATAGCTTTGCTAATTCCTTCGGGTGTTACTGGGCACATTTTGTATTCCTCAGTGCAGTTTCGTCCACTCTGACCCGCTTTGAAGGCCTTGTGCAAGTCATGGAAGACTGGCATGTTCTTGGTAATGCCTTCCATTCCGTGAATAGCCTCCAAAATATGTTCAAAACTGGACAGATCCTCCTCATCCTCTTTACTGGTGTGACCATCAGGCCGCCGACTGTGACGGGATGATTTCACTGCTTCCGCTTTCTTGAGCTTCTCCTCCGTCGCATGCTTCCCTCGAAGGCACATTGCATGAAATGCACAAGATTCCATCTCACCCCAGTAATTATTAATGGCATTTCGAACAGTTGAAAATATGTGAGAATAGGCTCCGGTGGCATTTGCTCCTCTCTTTAACGCTCTGCCACGACCGTCAAATTCTCCTAGAAAATATAAAAATCCCATCTGAAATGCCAAACAAGGCCAAAGTCGTTGTGAAACTTACCATCGGATTTAGCATAATCGTTGGGGTACGGATCATAAGGATGGTCGTAATTTCCGTAGGCAAACGGTTTGTTTATCAAGCCAGGCATGAACTGATCGATGAAAGTTGGCACAAATCCACTTCCAGGGAAGCCTCCCGAAAACAATCCTGGGAATTTAGCCGGCAATATTGACGGGACGAAGAGCAAAGCAGCAATTCCCACAATTGCTGCCACAACGAGCCCTCCCACATTTAGTTTGAATAAGCTCGACATATCATGGGTGCTGTATGGATCCCCGAAGCTCTTGCCCGTAAGTGTATTAACCAGGCTCTCCGTTGATAGTGACATGAACGGGACGGTGAAAGAGACGCCCAGCTGGATAAGAAGATACATTTTGCAATAAACATTCTATTTCAATCTCGATCTTTCAAGTCTAATGTCTTCAATCATCACCTGAAGCTCTGGTGGGCCCTTGTCGATGGCGAAACCTTTGCCTTCTCGACTTTTCTTTGGGACTTTGTCAAGTGGGACTGGCGGATGTTCATGATGGATTTGGTTTAGTCCAGGTGGATGATGATGATGATGAGGCTGGGGAGGATCATGATGTGGATGATTGATATAAACTGGATCTTCTAATGAGGCTGACGGCACGAAGCCTTTGATTTTAGAATCCGGACGAAAGGTGAAATTCCCACCTTTTCGGTTATCCAAACTTTCTGGTGCCGCACTATACACAAAATTTGCATTAAATAAAAAACAACTCATAGTCAAAATTGAATGACTTGTAATGCTGGTTCAATTACTAAATTTCACTGAAGAGACCGATTAAAATGGTTCCGATAATTGTGAGGTGTAGATTTCGGCTGGTGGCATGTAGCCAATAATGCCGTCCGAGCTTCATTTCTCAAATTCTAACCAACGTACACTTTTGTTGTTTATTTTCTGCAGCTCTTTTTACTATTTCTTACCCGACTCAAGCTAAAGACTAATTCGTTGTGATCATGTTGGGCGTCTTATAAGTACTTTGAGAGTCCGGGCGTGTCACCATGACTACTGAGATGAGAACAAGTAAAAGTTGCCCTTTTGTTTTGGCCACTACTGAAAGTGAATCCTTCCGTCGTCATCGTATATGCCACACACTCAAAATGTCACGCATTCTGACCTTAAACAAGCCTAAATAATTAACTGTCCCTTTCTCACTTGTTCTCAGTTACTAAATCGTGACACTAGTTGCTGCTAAACTCTTGTCATAATTCCATTGTGATCATTGCACTACTCTTGTCTATTACAGAACTAGTATGATCCGTCTTGTCAAGATGAAATTGAAAGCTAAATTACCCGACTGTGTCCAATTTGTTTACTGTGCACGTATGAATATGCTCCACGTTAGGGACGAATTCAAATTAATGTATGGCGTGACATCGGAAGTCAAAAAGACTCTAGGTATTTTTCTAGCACACCACATGTAATTTAAACGGAAGATTTTCGAATATATTGCAAGCCAAGTTTACAGACGGTTGTATATGCAGTTGTCCCATAACAAATTGCTCGGCATTACCTGTCATCCATGACAAGCAAAGCATGAACAATGGTGAAACAGTTTTCCTATATGAACTCGTCAAATGTAATGCACACATGACCGAACAGCTAACTAGGTTCAGGTGAATTTTCACAAGGAGAAATGCATCAACATGAATGAGACTCTTGGGATTTAATTGTAAAGAAAATTATTACGAGGAGACTGTTGCGTCTTCACAAGTAAAAGTTGCAAATGACAGACACACGTGTACAATAATGCCGGACATGACTCGACAAGATTCATTTTGAACTGTGAAGTAACTCTGGGATTAGTAATTATCACTTGTGATCCGGTGGTTATAACAATTGAATCATCGGGTCTGCGTGACGATTGAATTGCAGAATAATATTTTTGCAAATGCAAACAATAATATGCATATTGCATAAGTCTTTGGCAGTGATAATGAAGCATGTAGCCGTCGTTTTATATTGCAGAAGAAGCACATAAGCAAAACAGTCTTTTCAATCCGCCGGAATGTTCTGACATTTCACAGTGGTTCGCTCACACTAAGCAGCCCTTGTCTCTTGTTTGCTTCCTCCTGGATCTTTTTGAAGCTTGATCAAGATTTCCGAAAGTCCAAATGATGAAAAATTTAAATGTGAACTGAAGTATAGCGCAAGGATCCATTTGCCAGAAACCAAGATTAACACATGTGTACATTTGCATGCTCAGTTCTGACAGCTGGCTCATGATCCACGTAAACATGACAAATTCAGGATAGCGCCATCGCTGGAAAGTAATAAGAGCAATGACATAAATCGGCTTTGGAATTAAATAAACTGTGAACCTGATGTTGAAATCTATATGCTTACTTGCACAATTAAAATGATAGCAAATAGAGATCGTAAGACGAAAAGTATGGCATTCAGCTTGGAGAAGAGGGCATTATAAGCCAGACCTACGGATTCATAGATACTTGTACATTATCTCCCTTCTTGTCTAACTGTACTGCACTTCATCGATCAGTCATAATTACAGCTTTAAACTTACACAACACTGTCCACACAAGCGGTGATCTATTTGAATTTGCCCAACATTGGAGAACTTCAGGATTTTTGCTCCCATGTGCAAAAAGGATTGCTCGTGCGGTAGTGAGCAACTGAAAACAACAAATTTTATCTCAAAATTACCCAGAAAAATAGAGTAATAAAAAGGAGTGATAAATGAAACTCACAAGGTCTGCAGCGGCTAGTGCATACAAACACCAGGACATTTTCGGGGTTCCGTCATAGTATGTCAGACGTCTCTTCGGTGTCTCCTGGGATTAACTCACTCGAGTCTGTGTCACGCATCAGTGGTTGACTCAATATGGAAATTATTCAATGCTTTCAAGTTTCACGGACAAGTTAAACGGAAAATTTTGCAATGATGTAGATGTCTTGCTGCTCGAATTTGTTCTCGATTACTTATCTTATCGTCGTTTCCTATCTTTCGCAATTATGATCCGCATAGTATACTACCTTGACCGCCTCCTACATGAACCCCGTACATGAATGGTATTAAGCAATGCCAGGACATATCGGAAATTTATACACCTGTCATTTTAACAATGGCCTGATCTTTTTCCCTTGTGTCATGAGGAAAGATAGCCACGTTATGTAATGTGAGCAAGCCAATAAGCTTTTCACTTCTACTATGATCGCGCGGGCGTGATTCATAAATTTATAGATCAATCACTCCCTATGTTTCAGGATGAATGATATTTGCGCATTTGTTTGGCATGCGTCACCGTTTCTTCCCTAAAGGTCGATGGCAAGGTGAGCATTTCAATGAAAATGTTAGTAATTTTATGGATGAAATCGTTCATAAAACACCTGTTGGTGATGTTATTGTGAAGCAGTCAGTAATATTTAAATGGTTGTTGCTCGCTTACAGAGCTACTGATGCTCTGCTTGTGACAAGCAACCGTTCTCTGCCATACAACTACAATAATGAAGCAATTATTACTTGTACTTGGTCACTTTTCTTGTGGTTCTAATAATAGACTAGCAACCGTGTCACAAAGCCACAAATTGTCTACTGAAGAAGGCAGCCGAGGGCGTAATTATGTTTGGTACGTGCTGTGACCGATTGGCTGGAATTCATGAATAAGATGCCCCAGTGCTGTGAAGAGATTAAAGAAGCTTAATTACACCCTCTTGATTTCACGAAGGTAACTAAAATTATCTCATCATACACAAATCCCGGATCTAGTTTTGTCTTGCTGGCTGATAAATGAAAGGAATTTGCAGATCTTCATCATCGTACGTACCTTGTTTATATTGGACTCAGGATTTCTATAGAGATTTGGATGTAACAACATCCTGTTGACATCATTTATTGTTGTCATTATAGCAATTGCCTAAACCCTAAGCTACTAAGTTTTGCTGTTGGCGAATCCTTCAATTAAGTTTGGGATTCCTATGAGTTCCAACAGTTGCGCTTAGTCGGACATGTTTTTTACGAGCCCATCTGTGCTATCAGTAGGTACTGTTACATTGTCAAAATCGTTGCATTGAAACAAAAATAAAAATCCCAGTTGAGACTTTGGATACCTGAAATTCCCCTTGATGACATTCGTTTTACTCAATATGAGGGGGAAATATTCAGTTCTTAATAGACGCTGCAGCTTGGCTGACTAACAATGCTACCTGGAGCTTTGCGCGTCATTCACGGTCGAGATGGGAATACTGGAGTTGATGGAGGAAAGTGGGATTCACTGATGGATGCATTTTACAGCATGAGGGTCTTCATATCTCAGCAGCACTGACAAGTCTTAAAAATTATTGAAAAATTGCTGATTCAACCACATTTTCATTAAGAAGAATGTAAGATACTTTACAAATATATGCATACTGCACGTCAAACGGAATGTCCAATCATGACTTAAGTATGCACTAACTACGTCTTGACTGTGTCAAACCTTTATTTTAATATGCTTGAACCAATTCCGATGCATGCAATGACCGGCAATTCTCTGAAGTCAGCAACTACTTTTGATGATCGTAAATGAGCTGTGGAAAAAGTGATTTGCATGAGGAGAGTCATTTTGCTCCTATCATGGCAATGCTGATACCGAAAATTTCAAGAAAGCTAGATTGCTTTAATGACACAAAAATCGCTAAGCTGTCATCATTGACTTGTATACACAGCAAGTTCTGAATGATGACTCATTACACAGGACAACGTGAGAACTTGAGAATAGAAATAGGTTATAGCTTTCAAAACTTACGCCATTGTTTGCTTTGAAAGTGACGCGAGAACTTCCATGAACTCCTGCTGGAAGCTTCTTATCAAAATCTTGACAGTGATTGTGACTTAATCGTTGATCCATATACTGGTCAGGCATTTTCCTATTCAACTTCTAGGAAGACAGGTGTCAATATGGGAGTGAGAGAGAAAGAAATCTGTTGCTGTGGATCTTCGAAATGGATCAAAGTTTTCGGTTGGATGCAAATCGTAAGTACACTTACACTATCATTCGTTTTAGTAGAATCGAATAGAAAGATTTATGGTCTATTTCTATACGTTGAGCTAATATAAAAATTTCGTTAAGTAGCTACACTCTTTGAAAAGTAATCTTCTTATATTGTAGGTGATTGGTGTACTTGGAATCATCGGCCTGATTGATAAACTTGGAAAATATGGTGCCAACGGTTCGTTCTCTACCTCCGTCTCCTAAAATGCAGGGAATACTTTTCAAAATAATACTGACAGTTTGAATTCTTTTAGATTATGCAATTATTCAAGGCGTCACCATGGTTCCTACAAGCCAAGTAGACTTGGACATGCCCTCACTCTTGATCATTTTGATTTCCGTCCTCACTAACATTATCCTCGGTGGCGTTCTTCTGACTGCAAATAACATGGTAATTCCCTCCATAAATTGCATCAAGAATAAATAATTAATCCTTAAAATATATTTTGAATGAAACGCCATTCAGGCTAACATCTGCTATCTGAGGGCATGGTTCATCGTCGGGGTTTTGGCTCCAGGGATCTTCATTTGTATTGGAGAGTTGCAAAAAACTGCTGAAGGACGGATGACTGCTGGTACGTGTGTTGCACATCTCCTTATTCTGTCGTTCATTGTGGCGATTCCAACGTACGTGATCCATCGTCGCTGTGTGGAAATTCGATCTGCCAAATCCGACTGTATCGATAAGGTCTACCTTGTCTCTGCTGCTTGATCATCGCCACTGATTCCTCATCTTCAACTTCTGTTGTACGTAAATTTATGTTAGTCATCGCGCAGTGAGATACCTTTATGCTGAGTAGCGATAGTAACGCCATCTGGGAAAACTTATTGCTCACTCAAGCCAATATATGGATGCATCTGATATGAATAAACCCTTCAAAAGCCATGACTCTCAACAACAAAGTAAATCCAATCGATTCTTAATGACATGTAAACAATGTTAAACCACTGAAGCATGCAAAAGCCATATTACATTGAGCCACCCTGTTCAACAAGTTTTGTGTTCCATAAACTGACTAGCTGTAGCTATTGAGACAAAATTAGTGGAACGGATTTTTGTTTGTCCAATGAAGAATTGCTGTTGTCAACGGCAGAAATGTCACTTCATATTGCTTTGACCTTTGCACATCATCAAATAGAATCGTGCGCATAATGATGATTGATTACATCGATTATAATGTTGATAAACATAGTGATTAGTGTCTTGTAATAGTAATTCTCATGCATATATCTCTAGCATTCAGTACCCCATC